>JACXGI010003596.1:17315-61108 GCA_016801175.1 Esox masquinongy | reverse complement strand
TAGAGTAGATTTACTCTACTCCTTTCTCTATCATTAGAGTAGATTTACTCTACTCCTTTCTCTATCATTAGAGTAGATTTACTCTACTCCTTTCTCTATCATTAGAGTAGATTTACTCTACTCCTTTCTCTATCATTAGAGTAGATTTACTCTACTCCTTTCTCTATCATTAGAGTAGATTTACTCTACTCCTTTCTCTGTCATTAGAGTAGATTTACTCTACTCCTTTCTCTATCATTAGAGTAGATTTACTCTACTCCTTTCTCTATCATTAGAGTAGATTTACTCTACTCCTTTCTCTATCATTAGAGTAGATTTTTCTTCAATAAGTTAAACTCTACTATGCTTTTCACACTTGAGCATGAATATAATTTACAAGTTCTTCATTGATCCAACCTTTGTTTGAACAGCGTTATCCAGAACACAGACTCATTTTGCAAAACAGTCCCACATTTGTCAAACAGTTGTCTCCTCTCAATAGGACTGGAAGTAATGGTATGAAGGTCTGTAAGAACCTGGACAGGTGCAAAACAGTAGGAGATTATTAGAAAATCATTCAAGAATAACTTGAGAGTCCTTCCAAAAAGATTAGCAACTTAGTCTGCTGAACGAAAGAGAAGTCTTTAAGAACCCCCGAGCAATATCAAGGGATCTACAGGTCTCTCTTTCCACAATCAAATGTCAAAGTGCAGAAAGAGACTGCACAAACCTGACCTACTGTACATGGAAAAAAGCCTCTGCTCTCATAAAATATATCATGAACAACTCACCATTGCCAGACAACACCTGGGTAAACAACAAAAGTATTGGAACAATGTGTTGCAGACGCATAAGGTGGGGTTGTTTGACCTTAATGCCGGACGCCATGTTTGGCAAAAACAAAACACTGCCTATTGAATTTCTGTATGTGGGGGAACGTGAGGCAGGCTGTGCATGCAAGGAAGCCCTCGAACATGAGACAGAGAAAGCAATACTGTAAAGAGTGGCCAAAAGTTCCTCCAAGTCAATGCGAGAGATTGATTGCTGGTTACAAAAGACAGCTAGATGAAGTAACTTCAGTAAAAAGGGAAAGTACCACCCTATTAAAGCTAGGTGTGTACTTTTTCATTTTCATTGCTTGAATGGTTTAACAGTTTCATTTATTTCGTGTAATTTGTTGATTTGAGTTAACTTTATCACTGAATGTGGTTAGAACATTGTGCCCAAAAATGCAAAAAGAAAGACAACTTTCCAGGAGGCGTACTTACTTTGTCACATGACTGTATGTTTTCAGAATAAAGTCACAAGAGGACAGAGTTTCTGTCAGTAAATCCCAAAGGAAAGTCCCTGGCTGATAGCTCTGCCCTCTTTCCCACCCTCGCTCTTCTATCTGAAACGTAAAGTAAAGCCCTCACAAAAATCACCACGACCTACTGAAGATGTTGATGTTGGGATGGGTTTGACAGACAGGTCATCGTCAGAGTCACCACTGGTTAGTTTCCCTTGGCTGCAAAACCCCATAGGCAAGCTATTTAATATTTCAATTGATTTAGTGATCCGGACTGGTTTGGAGCATGATCTCACCCATAAGAAAATCCTGCGTCACAGAGCTATAAACACGTGACACTGGTGCTAAGTACGTAGGAATGACTAGAAGGCTCTTCAACTAGTCCTGCTTATGGTTGTCAGCAGAGGTTTACAGAATGAACCAAACAGTCCTCCCTTAATGTTGTGAACGGGTCGCTGTCAGCCAGAAAGCTGTTCTTTGTCCTTTCACACCACAAAGAAACATCCCTCTGCTCTGACAGGACTCATCCCGATGAGGTGTGCTACTTAGAAGCAGGCTGTTGAACTAGCTGTCTTTGGACAGAGCAAGTTGAGGTGTGTGTGTGTGTGTTTGGGAGAAGTACGATGTTTGGGCCACATCAGTCTATTCTTATGAAGTCCATTCCCAAAGGGGGAGTGTCAGATGGCTAATCAGTATCTGAAGAGTCAGCAGCCCCACAAAGAGAACAACTTAATATGCACAATAACAGATTATATGCTGTCTACAATATAGGACCATACATCCCTCGCTCTCTCTCTCTTTCTGTCATTCTCTCTCTCCCTCTGAGAGAGAGAATATTCACTTTATTTGATATTGGTTTGATAGTGGTGGCACAAGCTCAGCATTACACGCGTTTCTGATATGAACACACAGGCCAAAGTTTGCTGAGCCAAAGCTGAGACGCCACCACAGTAATGGCCAGTGATTCCTCTGGGTCTGTCGGGGATGTGGGTCTGTCGGGGATGTGGGCCTGTCGGGGATGTGGGCCTGTCGGGGATGTGGGCCTGTCGGGGATGTGGGTCTGGGCACAGAGAGGGCCGACGCTAAAACAAAGATGACAGCCTCATCTGTTGAATAAATACTCTTGCCTCAGCAAGCCCCTGTCTACTGTCTTAAATAAATATACTGTCCTGCTGCCACACATAGCTACTTCTCTCTGTGTGTTTTTGTCTTTGTGTGTGTGGCTCTGTGTGTGTCTTTGTGCGTGTGCCTCTGTGTGCCTCTGTGTGTCTTTGTGTGTTTGTGTGTGTCTCTGTGTATCTTTGTGTGTGTCTCTGTGTGTCTTTGTGTGTGGCTCTGCGTGTGTGGCTCTGTGTGTCTCTATGTGTGTTTGTGTGTGTCTTTGTGTATCTTTGTGTGTATCTTTGTGTGTATCTTTGTGTGTGTCTCTGTGTGTCTCTGCGTGTGTGGCTCTGTGTATATCTTTGTGTGTGACTCTGTGTGACTCTATGTGTCTTGTGTGTGTCTGTGTGTTTGTGTCTGTGTGTGTGTGTCTCTGTGTGTGTCTTTGTATGAGTGTCTGTCTTTGTGTGTGGGCATCTGTGTGTGTGTCTCTGTGTGTCTCCATGTGTGTGTCTGTGAGTATCTTTGTGTGTGCGTATCTCTGCGAGTCTCTCTGTGTGTGTCTCCATGTGTGTGTCTTTCTTATGAGTGTCTGTGAGTGTTTGTGTATGTGTGTGCAAGTGCCTAATAGTGTGTGACAGCTAATAAGGATTCTAAAGCCTTACCTAAAGGTAGCTCATTTTCAATCAGACAATCAAGAATGACGCTGACGTTGAGCATTGGCGCTTCCGCCATCCATCTGCAGCTTTATGGCCCGATGCGGAGTTACACACGTCTTTAGCCTGGCCGTATCTCCCCGAATCTTCTCCCTTTCACACGTGAGCTTTACACACACACATACACACACACACGAGTGAGCACTCAAACACGTACGCAGGTCACGCACAAACATACAGTCCCTGAGGCCACCGCCGCCTCACGCGCGCGCTAAGCAGCAACACATGCGCGTTGCCGGAGATCGACGCGGTGACCAGCCGGAGAAAGCTAGCTCGGCGAGAGAAGCGATGCCTGCCACGTGGAATGGATCCTATTAAAAGAAGGCCCCGGGTCACACTTTGATGGACAGCTACACGTCAGTCATCTGCCGGGGGGCTTAGTACAGACTAACCGTCCCCCCACCCCCACAGGAGAGCATGAAGAATACCAAGTACAAGGACACTCTCATACCACCACCTCCCCAGGCCAGACAAACACACCTGCATATCCGATATAACATCTTGATTTTCACTGATTGAGCATCGTTTCCGGATTGGATTCAAATGCCTATCATTTGAACAGACATCCCACTCGATGTGTGTAGTTAGTTGAAGAGGCATATGGACCGTTTTAGTCCGATCTTCTGACTTAATGTATCCCGCTCCTCAGCCGTCCTATAGCTTTGCATGGCTCCATATTTCTCTGTCCTTCGCTTTGGCGCTGATATTTTTATAAGCTAAACAATCCAAACAACTTGTTGAAAGTCAAACATGCGTGCCGTTTCCAGGTCCTGTAACATAAATTATGCTGTAGTAGAAATCCGAGCTGGTGGTTGCTCTTCGAGCCTCCTGTAGGTGCTATTGTTACAACTACGGCTACAAACGTTTTATTTATAAAGGACTGGATGTGGTGTTTGAGAAAAATACTTTATGTTTGTTTGCGCACTGTGACATCATGAGACTGATGGCTGACAGGGTCTGTCTCTACAAAACCCTTCAGAGAGGACAAGGACACATAAACATTTAGTGTTGTTTCACTGTGTGTCCAACTATACTTCCCGACAATAGATTCGCATCAGGATGCCAAGGACTGCGCCTCAGCAATCATGTGGAGTTCAGGGTGGGTGCTTAGCAAGAGACAAGCAAATCTGCCTATTTGTAGGGGTGAGAATATTGTTAACAATGTTTGAATGTCCTATCACATTTCCTACATAAGGCAGGGAACTTATGTTATGACCATGACTTTAGGGAATGGCAATGTTTCTACCTGTAGTTGTTATATTTCAACCTGTAGTTGTTATGTTTCAACCTGTAGTTGTTATGTTTCAGCCTGTAGTTGTTATGTTTCAGCCTGTAGTTGTTATGTTTCAGCCTGTAGTTGTTATGTTTCAACCTGTAGTTGTTATGTTTCAGCCTGTAGTTGTTATGCTTCAACCTGTAGTTGTTTTGATTCAACCTGTAGTTGTTTTGATTCAACCTGTAGTTGTTATGTTTCAACCTGTAGTTGTTTTGATTCAACCTGTAGTTGATATGTTTCAACCTGTAGTTGTTTTGATTCAACCTGTAGTTGTTTTGATTCAACCTGTAGTTGTTATGTTTCAGCCTGTAGTTGTTATGTTTCAGCCTGTGGTTGTTATGTTTCAACCTGTAGTTGTTTTGATTCAACCTGTAGTTGTTTTGATTCAACCTGTAGTTGTTATGTTTCAGCCTGTAGTTGTTTTGATTCAACCTGTAGTTGTTTTGATTCAACCTGTAGTTGATATGTTTCAGCCTGTAGTTGTTTTGATTCAACCTGTAGTTGTTTTGATTCAACCTGTAGTTGTTTTGATTCAACCTGTAGTTGTTATGTTTCAGCCTGTAGTTGTTTTGTTTCAACCTGTAGTTGTTTTGTTTCAACCTGTAGTTGTTATGTTTCAGCCTGTAGTTGTTTTGATTCAACCTGTAGTTGTTTTGTTTCAACCTAAGGTTAATCACTGAACTCTGCTAAAGCTGTTGTAGAGGATGACACTTAGACACTGGTATGAATCTATATAATCACCAACATTTCAACCTGTTAAGCCACTTCTGAAAGAAAGGCAACAGACAGCTAAAAAGCTTTGACCGCTTCCAGGATATTAAAATCAACAGAGGCCGACATGGCCAGAGAATCGCCAGCCTCAGTGTGACAGCTACTTAAAAGAGCCAACGCAGATCGCAGGTCTTATGACTAAGGCCTTTGCTCTGGACGCAGCATTGCTCCATGAGAATTTAGATTAGTCACCTTGTAAAACAACTACATTTCTTTGTCCTGGCTTCTATTGCTGTTGGTTGTCTGTGAAGCTTTATAAAGCCAAAGTGGGATTTTGTTGAGAAATTCTTACACGGCCCGCTCGCTCAGAACAGGTAAGAAGAATTGCAGGGTCAGAGAGATATATAAACAGTGTGTTCTGAGGTGTTTCGCCGAGTGACGGAGAGGTCAGAAGTCAGAGGTTCTCAGCAGTGGGTGAAGCGTTACCTTTCTGAGGGATTATGACATTTTTAGGGCTTTGGAATCTGATCTGTCCTGGACCATTTTGCTGAGGCTTTCCTCCGGAGGGAATCTGGGCCAGGGTCAACCTGATTCCAAATGCCCTCTAACCTTCCCACCCAGCCTCACTCACAGGGATGAACACTCTAAGCAGTATTTGAACAGGCACTGGAACACTTGGAGTATGTGAATCGGATTAAATAAAATTCACTGTTTGTGGAGTTTAAAGGAATGAGCGACTACACATTTGGCGACAACAACAAAAATTATATCACGCATCATGTTGCCGAGTCATGCTGAGTCAGGATGTGTCACTCATTGATTCAACTTCAAAACCATGTATTAACAGTAGTTGATATCTTTTCAGTAAGAAGTTCCAGTTAAGTCTTTGTGAGTGTCATTGTGAGTGAACAGCCCTAAGGGGTTTTAAGGCTGGCCAGTGAAAAGTGGGGTGGGATAAGACAGACTGTGACCTCCTGCCCAGCACCAGAGGACTTTACTAGTTTATGAGGGGGATACAGACTTTACTAACCCTTTCCCTTGTGACAGCAGAGGCCAGTCAGCAGCTTCTTAAAAAACACACCTCCAAAAGCCAGTTTAGTACCCCCATGTCCCCTCGAAATAAACAGGATCCCCAACAACTGGAAAATCATATTTACAGGGGAAAACTGCAACAAAAAAAAAATCAAATACAACACCTTTTACCGCAAATTTACAGCAATGATAAAAAAAATTGCTATATTCTTAGTGTTGTCAATACCAGAATGTGGGAGATGGAGTTTCAGTTTCTCTTTTAAAGAGTGCCACGTTTACCTCCAGATGGGTTCCCTCTTGGGTGGATGTTTGCCGTCAGGGCTCAACGGTAGGGTCTTAAAAATGGAGGACACTGTGGACTGAGCCCTTCGTTACCCTAACAATGACATCGGATGCCCTTTGATGGTCAGGAAACCGGAGGCTGTTATTGGAAGAAGTGACAGAGGAAAGGGAGGGAAAGACTGAGCTGTCGTAAGGATTATGGATATATGCAGTAAAGAAATATCCTTTGCATAAACAGAGTCGGTTTCAGAAACAGAAAGTAGTCCTACTGCTATTGCTGAAGCCCCATCTCTTTGGCACAGAGCAAGTGTCTCTTTGTTATAAAATCTCCAAGAGTGCCAGCAGCCTTCCCAGTTCTCTTGTGGGATTTCCCCGTATGAGGAGTTGGTGACGTGGGGAGAGAGGAATACTGTGGAAAATGACTATTCTCTATGCTTACAATATGGGAAGATCTTAACCACCTCTCAGCAGTTAAATGGCTTCCACGGAGCTCTGCTCCTCATCATGACAGACATTCGGTGCAGGAGGAAAGATTTTGTGTACACAGGGAAATGGAGTTTGTTTAATTCACCTGGTACAAATGAGCCGGGTGCAGCGTGGGAATACAAGATGAGCCTCGGTATAGCTTGAACAAATCAGGTTTTTGCTGATAATACTGAGGTCTGATTGAAAATGTGATGTTAGTTGATATAAGATTAAGTCAGGGATTTAAAGATACTGTCTGATATTTGACTGGGATTATTTTTTACGTAAAAACATCACAACCGGTGTGAATAAATCATTTGATTAATCTTTTTTCCAGGCGGTGAGTATTTTCATTGTAAATGTGTAAACTACTGGATATTATCATCTACTGATAGTTGACATTCTAAATCATTTACTGCTGGCTTGGTGATTTAACCATACCTGGCTTCCCTGGCTTCCTAGCCAACTACCTGAATCTGATTTTCCCTCTCATTAAACTGCTCCAGAGAGCCTGCTAGAGGCTGCACCATCAAAAGGGATTGTCTGATTAAGTAATCAAGCTGTATTTTTTTTTTACCTGTTGCCTTCCCATTCACGTTTCCCTCATTTGGCTGTCACTCAGGGTGATCCCACTCTGAGCCTCTCCTCTAATCATCTGTCATTCCGGCTAATGCAAATGGACTGCTGGTGCCATGAAGTGAATCAGCCACATCTTTACTGTCGCTTCTCATTAGCACACTAGTCAGGTAAAGGAGTCTGCCCTCCATAAGAGTCGCATCGTACTACACATCACTGCACGCTAATCCCAAGCCTAGAGGGATTTTGACGTTATAATAGATAACTAGGTATCATCACATGGCTGTTGTGGCTCAGGATTAAGCAGAGAACAGGCTTAATGTTTGCCGTACTGTAACGGGTGGCGATATATGTTTCAGTCCTGCACCTCATAAGTTGGATGTACTTATTCTGATATTCTCTTTTGTCCTACTGTTTTTCCAACTCTGAAGGGATAATCTCCGGGCCAACTCTTCTCTTACAACAGCTCACCTCCTTCCGACCTCCCTCTCCGTCCTCCGTCGTGCAGGTGGGGGAGTGCTCCGCCTACTCCAGGCTTTGTCCATGTTTGACAGATTTTAGTGACACGCTAGTTACACGCTAATACCGCGCATATATCACCCGCGATCTCCACTAAAAACCCACCCAAGCGCATTTTTTCCACACAACCCCATCTGCAAATTGACTCGCCCAAGTCCATTTTTGCCCGCACATTCATTAAAAATAGCTCAATTGTGCGGGGAGCCCTCCCCATCTGGCAACACCGGCTGTGTTGGCCCACTGTCCTCTAAGCCCTCTGTTCATGTCTATCACCGACTCAGGAGTGACGACGCTGTTAATTTTAATGGAGCACTAGCAAACTCCTGGCTGACCCGGGTTCACCCCTGAACGAACAGCAGGGAAAGGGAGACATGCCTGCCTGACAGCCCACGCCTTGGACAGAGCCGCCGACGCGCTGGCAGTCCCCGCCCGCCTTCCACTTCCCGTCCCTTGGGGTCACGTCCCCTCTCCCCCGCGGTGAGGCAGTGACAGCTGAGAGCGGCCCAAGCTGGGTTCCGCATCCACGCGGGGTGATGTGCGTTCACCTGCGCGGGTCATTAAAATCGACACACGTACGTAGCACACGCCAACCCCCACCTTCCCCCCCGATTGCCTTGCGCTGTCCCAACTGAGCGGCGTTACCATGGCTACGTGAGCCACGCAACACCCTGAGGGATGCCTTCTTATATAACGAGCCAGTGGAAGTTCGGTCTGGGTGACACCTTAAGAAAACCCTGGGAGATTTACTCTGGGATCTCTTGTGTCATGACAGAATTGGCAGAATTCCCTTTGGGATGAGGCACAAAATGGATAGAACGAGCTTCTGAAATGACAAAACAAGAAACTTGTACACACTGTTGTTAAGCTTAGACTACTGTAATACTTTTTATATACAAAGTCATAACTAATTCGGAAACATAGAAATGATGTTGTCCCTCAGTAAACTCTACATGACCTCAATCTACCCTGTACCTTTTTCACAGCCACCCCACGACCGTGACATCAACTCTGTTTCGTGCAAGTTTATCTGGTCACGCTTTAAATAGGCACTACCAGACCCCTAGCTCTATGGCCTCCCTCGCATACCTGACCTGTTTCCTAGGCTACAGGCAGACATGTCAGATCAATCATCAAGACACAGAATCCCAAGGATGTACATAATATATATATAGTATATACATAATATGTACATAATATATATATAGTATATACACACTGGGTATAGAAAGTTGCAACCCCCTTCCAAAATGTTCACCTGATGTTGCCTTACAGCCTGAAATGAAAACTTATAAAATCAGACTTTTCCCCCACAATATCCTAGTGAAAAAAAACAAAAAAACTCAAACAGTAAAATACCGTGTTTGGATAAGGGCAGGTCCAGTGCTAGAACAAACGTGTTGGACGGGCATTTGATTTCCATGGGCGGCCACGTTAATCCTATTCACTAATGTAGAATAGTAACTTCAGCACGAGTGAGGGAAAGCAAATCATTTTTGCATGCATGGCTTACTGAAGCTATATAATAGCAAAATACACAGCTGCCAATCAAATTCAAAATCTTGTAGTGACTGCAGTAATTACAAATTTGTAGGTTAGTGATCACATCACTTAATAAAGCACGTCTTCGATCGCATTTGCAGATGAAGGCCAAGGAGCTACATTCTCAACGGTAATATGTACAGTACTGGGAAGCATCTTACCCAAACAATTTTTCAGGGGCAAAGCTTTCTCGTTGGGGGGTATTGCCCCAATGCCCGCCCATAATGCCCCCCCCCCCGTGCCACTGGGTCTGGGTAAGGGAACACGCCCCTTAGAATTGCAATTACAAACTTGCCTGGAGGTATAACCAACCAACTTCCAGATCACAAATCAAGCTAATTGGCTCCCAACTGTGTCAATTGTAATGACGTTCAGAATAAAATCAGCTGTATATAGAGGACTCCACAGCTTAGTAGTGCAATTCAAAGCAAAGAATCCACTATGGAGGGAAAGGTACTTTCAAAAGATCTACGAGATAAAGTTGTGGAAAGACACAAGTCAGGGGATGGATATAAAAAAATGTAAAAGACTTTGTCTATCCCTTGGAACACAGTTAAGACCATTATTGAGAAGTGGAAGGCATGTGACACCACCCAGACCTTACACAGTTCAGGCCGTCCCTCCAAACTGGGTGACCGGTCAAGGAGGAGACTGATCAGAGAGGCTACCTAGAAGCCAATGGCAACTTTAAAAGAGCTTCAGGCCTTTATGGCAAAGGCTAGTGACCTCAATATCACAAGCGCTCCAGAAAAATCTGACCTCTATGGTAGGGTGGCAAGACAAAAAAAACACTCCTCAAAAAAGGCAACATCATATCTTATTAGAGCTTTGGCCAAAAGCACATTACAGATTCCAAGGACAAATGGCAAAATGTGCTGTGGTCAGATGAAACCAAAATTTTACTTTTTGGTCTGTATGCAAAACGTTGAATGGCCTAGTCAGAGCCCCAACCTAGATCCTATTAAGAATCTGTGGAATGACTTGAAGACTGCAGCCCATAATGGGTCACCATGCAATTGGACTGGGTTTGAACAATTCTGCAAGGAAGAATGGGCAAATATTGCACTGCAAAGTCAGTAGAGACGTGTTCAAAGAGACTCATGGCTGTAATTTAAGAAAAAGGTGGTTCCAACCAAGTATTAACTCAGGGGGCTGTTCAGTTTTCCAAACGGTATTTCACTGTTTTCATTTGAATTAATTTTCAGGTATTCTTTTCACTTGGATATTGTGGGTTACTGTGTGTGTAAACAAACCCAGAAAAAAGTATTTTAGTCGTTAAGATTTTATGTGATTTCATTTCACGCTGTAAGGCCACATTTTGAACGGGGGTGGGCTTTCCATGCTTTCTGCCCTCACTAAAGTAGTGAGGGCAGAGCCTGGACACAGAGACAGGCAGTAGGTGCAAGGCCCTCGGACGTTGTATACATGTTATCGTCACAGTCAATTAGAGGGGGGCAGACAGACACAGATGGTTAGTCGTTTCACAACAGAGCTGACCCTTGGGAGGCTCCTGTCCCCGACTTTATTTCCATCATGTTTGGCCCTCATGACAGGCAGATGTGGAGAGGCAGGGCTGGCCTTCCTAGCGGACCCCAGGATGTTCCGAAATCTCCCTGTGCGCAATTTTCATGGTCCCGAACGCCATCGCTCGGTAGGGGTGGGCCGTCGAATACGACCAACTCGCCACAATATATATGACCATACACATTAGTAGTTAGACTGTGTTACCTAGAAACAAATGACTCAATCTTTAGTCTTCAACAAAATACAAATCAAAACACGGACAGCAATTCATTGTATTGATCATTAGGAACCCACAATGAGACAGTGTTCAGGGAGGCCTGAGTTCCTTACCCAGAGTTGAGCCAGATGATGTTCTCACCATGGGCCACTGGTTCTCTGACTGACACCTAGACCTATTCACAGTCATTAGTATCCGGATGGGATGAGTCTGCCCAAGGTATGTCAACGTGTGTGAGTTTGAGACCATTCACTAAACTAGTTGCTAATAAGATTATAACCAGGCCTGCGCCGTTTGCTTTCTCGTAGCCTTAGCATCACAATAATCCATTTCAGGAAAGTGAAAACAATGATACTCCCTGGCACTATGCTTTAATTAGTGATACTGGAACTTTTGATTGTGCGAGAAAGAATTCATCAGTTCTTTCAGGAGATTACTTACTGTAAGAGTACCAAGTCAAATGAAGACGGACTGCTTTCTGCTGCCTCTTGGGACTCATCACCCGGAGGGAACAGGGGGATGAGAATATAGACAGGCAGCCATGTCCTACCTGTCGGTGATGAATTATTCAGCAGCTCACGGTTGGCTGATCTGATGCCGGTGTGACTGGGAGGGTTGTCTGGGCTGGGCTGACGGCTGAGGCTGTTGGGGACCCAGGTAGGGAGGAACGCTCTAGGCTCGCCACGGGGAAGGAACCGCAGAGACATCCCATCAGCCTGACCTGTCCTTTTCCCCCTCCTGTCACACACACGTGTGTACACCCACACACGCACACGCACAAACACACACACACACACACACACACACAAGATGACAATCTGACAGTTCCCCCAACCATACCTCCCCGCTCAGTGGGGTGCCGTTTCCATGGAGACTGAGTGTACTAACAAGGACAGGGAGATTCTGGGGAGGCAGACAGACAGCAGTCAGGGAGGTAGACCGACAGGGAGGGAGGGAGGCAGACAGATGGAGGAAGACAGAGACGGAGACAGACAGACAGACAGGGAGGAGGACAGAGAAAGAGGGAGGGAGGCATACAGACGGAGGAAGACAGAGAGGGAGGGAGACAGACAGGGAGGAGGACAGACAAGGAGGGACAGGCAGGGAGGCCTACAGAGAAGGAGGGAGGCAGACAGACAGGCGGGGGGGGGGCAGTGAAGGAGGGAGGGAGGCAGACAGGGAGGCAAGGGACTGGCAAGCAGACAGCCTCTCTCAGTGTCCCAGGTCAGTGCCACTGAATTGGGCCAGGTTAGGAGAGAGGAAATGCTTGGCTAGAGTTCACACAAGAGGCCACATACCACTGAGCCACATCACATGGTCTGGGATGTTCTTCAAACTGCTCAGTATGAAATGTATAGAAAGCTCAGCGGCTTTTTAAAACCGAAGCTCCCCTGTCGAACCAGCATCAATTACAATTTTTGCCTGTTACGTAGAATAAATACAATATTTAACCAATCGGTTAAAGTTAAGCAAATATATCACAAGCTGAGAGAAAATGACCATTGTAAAATCTCACATGCCAATACATAACCTAGTTGTTTTAAATCGGAGGTCAGTGACAATGTAACAAACAAACTGTGTGCTCTCCAGTGGGGCTGAAGCCAGATGATCTTGGAGATCAAGCAGGTGGTTTGAATGATTTGCTAAAATGGGATCCACACTGCACTGTCTTACATGACCTTGAGTGTCTCGCCAGCTCTCTCGTCAGCTCCTGTGATTAGCACAGACACGCTTTGACGGGCCGCCAGAAAACGCTCCTAAAAATAAGAATACTAAATCCGTCATACCTAATGAAGATACGTCTTGCCCAGTAAGTTGCCTTGGATCTGATGTTGGCCCCCGACAGCGTCTTTTAGCACACATAAAAATACACATTGTGTTACGTGTGGGTTTTCAAAGTACTTTTCCATTGGCTATGCATGTGAACTAAGGCTTTTCAACTCAGTCCCAGAGTGCCAAAACACACTTTTCAACCTATAATTTTAGTCAGGGACTGATTCAAGTCTGGGACACTAGGTGAGTGCAAATCACTATGAGGAAGAAACAAAAAGAAGAAATTCAGTTGAAGAGGCCTGGTGTAAATTATGTGCATGTGAGTACAAAGCCTTGCACAAGTATTCAAAATCCTGAAAAATTCTCTCCTTTTAGTGAATTCATTTTGGCCCATTCTTCTTGGCAGATTTGCTGTAGATTGTTCAGATTGGTTGGAAGACGCTTGTGGCCAGATTTTAACTGGGCCACTTTAGGACAATAACATTTTTGTCAAAAATTCAACCACTCTCATGTTGCACTTGCTTTGTTCTTGGATACATTGTCTCAAGCACAATGGGACACCCTGAATTTCCCCAAAATCTTATTTTTCTGTCAACTATAGCAGGTTCTCTCACAGTATTTCTCTGTATTTTGCTCCATCCATTCTTCCTTGAATTTAAACAAAATGCCCAGGCCCTTCTAATGGCCGTGTTGGGTCCCTGCAACACATAGCCCTTTGGGTTTTGGCCTCAAACCTCTATCTCTGATCAAAAACTCACTGTGACTTCCAAACACTTTCAGTACCCTTTTCCTAATCTATATATTTGTCTTATTTTATCTCTAACTTCTGTAGAATTTACTTTGTTCTTCATTTTCTATTCGTACCACACATTACTGTGTTACTACTGGTACAGTGGCAGTGTCACTTCCTTCTCTGCCCTCTATGACAGGTGGAGTGACAGTGTATGACAGAGTTGACAGTGTATAACACAATATCCAGTGAGTTTAATGTGAGCCATATGGAAAGAGGGAGAGATGATCACATGGAGTTGTTGACAATAGAACGACAGGGTAGATTGGAGTGGATCAATGCGTTGCTTTACAGTACATCTAATGGTCTACTCATTCTGAGTGTGGAAGAGGAAGAGTTCAGAGACAAGAAATAAACAACCCCTCTGTTCAGGGTTTACCTTCCTATGATGTTTGGACAAATGCTGAAATAATGATCAAAATAGGATTAAGGATTAGGACCCCGATTAGCAACTGCCAAACGCAACAGCTGATCTTCCCGGAGTCCAAATGACCCAGATGGACTCGTTTTTTTTTAGCTTTGCTGAGAGAATGATTTCAGGACCAGGACGTTTCTGAAAAAGCACAAGTGTTCAAAATGGCGCCGTCCGCCTAGCTGTGATTTACAGCTACCCCTAACAAGGGGAGGATACTTCCCCCGCCATCTCAATGACTGCAAGGTGAGCTAGCCAACAAACCCTGCCAGCTCAGGAGGAGGAGAGGCTGAGCTCACCACCACGGGCTGGGGAACTGTTTCCTCTCCGTAGACAAGCTCTTTCGAAAGACTTGCAGCTAATGTGGATGTGTACGTCAAATGTGTTCTGTACTTTACTCAATACACATTATGGAGTCAGCCAGTCTACAGTGCCAGACTGAATCATATTGAAAACCGCTGAATGCATGCGAGGTGCCATTGACATTCAGTTTTCTTATTGTGGAAGACAATGTGGTTATTGTCTCGATATGTGATTTGTTTAAAAACAAAATCCCGCAAGACTGTGTGAATGGCATCATAGCGTCACACACCTCTGCCAGTACTATTCAAATGCATTTCTCTTAATACACATCCATCCAAGTCTAGGAAAGTGTCTGAGGCTGTTTCACATATGCTTCCATCTTCAGAAACATAGAAACCAGAGCATAAAATCACAGAGCCAGTTCAGACAGTCTCTGACCCCGTATAAAACCTGTCAGTCCCACCATCTGTACTGGAGATATACCTCTAAAACTGGAGGCAGACAGCACCCCAGTCATATGCAAGTCCACAAACCTCATTCTCTACTTGGAAAGGTTATCCTGTCTTTATGGGTGTGGGTGTATGTGAACTTTACCTCAACCAGACAGCCAAAGGATCTGTGCTCCATATCCTCAGTGCCCTCTGCTCCTTAAAGGAAGCCCTTCTGTCTGTAGACAGTCTGAGTGCCGAATTGCCACAAGCCTTTCACAGGGACACGCTTCACTATTCTCCCCTGGTTAGAATCCAGACAATCTTGTTTTCTCTTACGGACACTCATACTTTATATTTAGCAATGTGTATTTTCCCAGACAAACAAAAGGAAATTCCGTTTCGAAAATACTGCTGAAACATTATTGATTCAATAAAGCCAAACTGCAAACACGCTCAATCTGACCACTCAATCTCCCTCATCTTACACACAAACATCTTTCAACCCACTTCTTGTTAACGCACATGAATGCCTGACCTCACTGACCCGTGGAAGGCATCCGGGCCTCAGTCGTAGGGCAACGCAGGGCTGTTTTAAAACCTCTGACGTCGAAATGGACGTGAGTCCGGTTTCAATATGCTCCCTCGGTGTTCAGACTTCTTGTGCACGTTGCTTGTTCGACCCGAGCCACCTCATCCTCGTTTCCAGTTACAACCTTGCAGTACCTGTTATCACTACATTTCGAGTTCATGGTCGCCGACCCTACCTTTCACCCGTTATGCTTGTCCAGTCATATCAAAAATGAGCAGTCTGCTCTTTTGACCGTGACTAAGTCGTATGAACCAATTCAAGCCTGCGCGATAATTGTGGATGTGCTGCCCCTTACCCTTACACTCCCAGGGAGCGCTAGCGTAATAAATCACCCTCTGAACAGCTGTCTCATGGAATTAAAAGCAATGAGAAAATGAATTTACTTGTTCCCCCACAGGTCCCAAAGAGGCCACCTCCTTCAAACCCCTGGCCAGGTGGAACCAAGATGGCTGTCTGTCCCCACTGTCTCCCCCTGGGAGGTGCTGTCCTTCTAATCAACCGACAGGAACCCAGGGGCACACTGATAATGGGACATGGGAATCATTAGCTGTAAGTCGCTCTGGATGAGGGCGTCTGCCTAATGACTGGGATGTAATGTAAAACGATTAGCTGCTGTGCTGCATACAGTGTTTGACCTGACAGCAGGCGCTTCCTGGTGGAGCATGCTGCAGGATGAAACAAGTCATATCGAATGCACGCCAGGCCTCAGATGACTGCAGATGACTTTTACAGGGCAGTACATTAAAGACTTTGGTTTCACACTATTACAGTGTCAGAAAAATATTCCCTATTGTAAATGTCTTTACTCGTTATATTTGAGTTAAATTGGGAATAAACCTGAAAGATCACCGACTGGGAAAAAAGCATTTATTTGACTTCAGTTCACACCAGACACTATTGTATCAGATTTGCCGTCTGTTCCTCTGTTGTTTGAATCTGATTCCTCTCCCAGTTTGAACTCTTTAGACATTATTGTGCTCTCATTTCCTCCTTCCTGGTCTCAATATAGGCGCCTCAGACCAAACAAACTGGGCAGCAAATATTAGCGGAGTGTAGGTCCGGTGGGCCGGGGCCTCCGGCCACGTCAATGGCATCAAATTACAGAAGAGGAAGTGACCTTTGACCTTAGCCTGTGTCCAATGCTTTTAATTAATGAACCATCCTGGAAAGACGGCCGCTCGGCTGCCAATCCACGTGTCACAAATGGCTACTCTTTCCCCAGGTCCTAGGAGGGACCAGCAAATTAAATGGGGATTTATGGAACAACTGGGTTTCCCATGAGGGTATCGAGAAGTAAAATGTATGTAGTAGCCATAAGCATTTCTCTGAGGAAATCTGAAAAGTGTGAGGGTTTTCCATTCCTCAGCCGGACTAGAATAATTGGAAAGCAGGAGCAATCTCTCCAACATTTGTTCCTGCCGCCCACACTAAATGTGATTAGTAAAGACAGAACTACTTCACAGACACCAAACTCATGGTTGTTTCAGAGGGGTAATGGTGACCCGTGGTTTAAACGCTTTTCCATGCTCTGCACATGTGCGTTAGGATATACTGTATCACCACACTACGGAAACTGTCAACCGATGTCAGAATGAATCAACGTTGTTGACTCACCTCTTGACACCCGCGATGGGCACACATGTTCACGGACACACACGTATCCCCCCCACACCTGTATCAAATCCATCACACTCCAGCATGAACATTTCACACACTGCTTTCTCCTCTTTTTTATTTAACCACACACATTTTCATCTCTTTTTCAGCTGGGCCCTGGCCCAGAAATCAGCATTCACTGTAAAACAACACAACATAAACACACAGAATAGTGCAAATACATGTAACAAAGTTGGCACCATACAATAACGCACCAAATCATCACATTAGGTTTTTTAGTAAATAGCTCCATGTGTGTTTACTGCTTTCATGTATTGTATTGCATAGAATAGGATTTCTGCTGTGTTTAATCAGAGTAAAATGACATGGAACATGAAAAAATGTGCTTTTTCCCAAGCATTTGAGCTACAAACAAACAAGTGACCGTTTTGGAAAGTGAGGACAACTCTTGGGAACCCACTGGACTTAGCAATTTTTGTCCAGAGCTACATACAAATGTTTATGTCATCGACAGCTGTTTTCTGAAAAAGCCTCACCTTAAAAAAAATTGCAAATACACTGTTTAAACACAGTGAGTCTCAACAACACAAAGATGTTTGTGTTTTTCCTGCTTGATGACCACAAGCATCTCTATGATTGTTCATTAAAAGGTAGGAGCGTATTATGACAACCCTGTTTCCAAAACATTTGAGACGTTGTGGAAAATGTAAATAAAAACAGAATGCAAAGATGTGAAAATCATTTATACCCAATGTTCAATAGAAAATAGCACCAAGACAACATATCAAATGTTGAAACTGAAAAATGTTATTGGTTGGAAAATACATGCTCATTTGAATTTGATGCTAGCAACATATTTCAAAAAAGCTGGGACAGAGGCACCAAAAGACTAGAAACGTTGTGTAATGCTAAAAAACTAAACCTAGTGGAATATCTAATTAGGTCAATTGGCAACAGGTCAGTAACATGATTGGGTATTAAAAGATCATTCCAGAGAGGATGGGTCTGTCAGAAGTGAGGATGGGGAGGGGTTCATCACGCAGTGAAAGACTGTATGGGCAAATAGTGCCACAATTTAAGAATTACATATCACAACGTAAAATTACAAAAAGGTTGAGTATCTCATCATCTACGGTACACGATATCATTAAAAGATTCTGAGAATCTGAAGTAATCTCTGTACGCAAGGGACAAGGGTGAAAACCAATATTGGATGGCCATGATTGTCTGGCCCTGAGCTGGCACTGCATTAAAAACAGACACAATTCTGTAGTGGAAATCACTGCATGGGCTCAGTAACACTTCTGAAAACCATTGTCTGTTAACACAGAACATCGCTGCATCCACAAATGCAAGTTAAAACTCTACCATACAAAGAAGAAACCATATATCCTATATCAAGCAAGAATGGGAATACATTTCTCTTTCAAAACTACAGCAATTGGTCTCAGCAATTGGTCTCAGCAATTGGTCTAAACTCTTACTGAGTGTTGTTAAAAGTAGAGGTGATGCCACACAGTGGTATCACCTCTACTTGGTATCACCTCTACCCCTGTCCCAACTTTTTTTGAAACATGTTGCTGGCATCAAATTCAAAATGGGCATGTATTTTTTCAAAAACAATAACATTTCTCAGTTTCAACATTTGATATGTTCTCTTTGTATTATTTTCAATTAAATATAGGGATTCAAATATTTTCACATCATTGCATTCTGTTTTTATTTGCATTTTATGCAGCATCCCAACTTTTTGGAAACAGGGTTGTATAATAATTTATAAATATGTACATGATCAATGTTCACAATGTTTTGTTTTTTCATGTATAAAAGCAGGGAAAACAAATTTCATGATAATTACAAATTAATTCCATAGGTCTTTAAAAGCATTTTTTTAAATAAATTTCTAAATGGTCCATGGTATCTCTACAATACCACCTTAATCCAGCAACGGTCAAAAAGTTGTTACAATGACATAGTTTTTTAGCTTTAAATAATAAAAGACTTGTTCGCAAATAAAAATATATAACATAGACCTACCCCTGACTAACCTCCTGACTACCAAACATCCTACACATGTTTAAGATACTTAGGACCTCCATTACAGCTAATGGATTTTACACAATTTAAGGGGCTTTTAATAAAGTTTTCATGGTTTTTTTTTTAACTCTTTAGTTGTTTCCTCTATATGGTTTCTCCTCATCGATCTTATCCATTTTAACACCTTGCCAGGAGTCTTGGGGAGAGAAGGGAGAGCGATATTCTTCGGAAGTGTTTACAACCCCGCCGCCCCCTCCCCCTGCACTCCCCGGGTCTCTGATTACAGGGACCTCGACATACTGACCATGCTTACTCCTCTCGCTTCAAAGCAGACACACCATTCACACATTCACGAAGTCGCCATGAGCAGAAAGAATAACAGCACCAGCTGTTGCTATCAGAGGCAGCTCCAGCAGCGCCATGGGGTCCCGGGTCAAATACGTACCTAGAATCCATCATGTTTATCTCGCCGGGGTGGCACAGTGTTTTGGGTCACAGGATAATAAAAACAGAGCTGATCTGTCTACAGCGGGGGTTTTCAAACATGTTATTGCCAAAGACACTAAAACAGTATGAGCCTGCAAATGAGGGTCCCCTATGTTATTTTTATTATTTCATGAACCTCCAATTTGACTCCTAAGAGCTTCAACAGTTTGCAAACTCTGCAATGACTACCAGTGGTAATGCTGCTTTCCTATACATTTTGCCACACATCAGGCTACAAGAAAGTGTTGCAGTTTAAAGCACTTTTCCTGCTAAAGTATTCTCCATATTTTGCCATAACTTATGTTATGGTTATGTGCCATCTGAGCAGCCTTAAGCTCTTCTAAGTATGGCTTGGGTTGCAGGTATGGTATGGTGCCTCTAGGCATCTCTGTGCTGCAGTTTTGGTTGTCCTCAGTTAGAGGCAGCTGTCCCATGTTGCCTCTATTTGGGGACTCTATTTAAGTTGCTCTGTTTTTTCCTCATTGTTTGTGGCTCATTGTTTGCACCAGTTGTGTGTTATGTGCCTCAGTTTGCGGTTAAGTTTATAAGAAAAAACATTAAAAGGAATGATTCCCTTAAACTCTGTGCCTGCCTCCTGTGCTGTGAAACATAGCAGATGTACAGCGTGCTGGTCAGTGATAAGGACCTGATTACCACCGGTGTGAGGAGTTAGAGTGCCAATCCTAATTGAATATTGATGGAAAAATACATAACATTGGGATTTATCAAGATTTTACAAAAGTTTTTGGTTGAATCAAATGTACAGTATTATTTGATATTTGATCCTCAATTTGAAACACACTTGATCCATTGGACAAGAGATTCAATTTCATTCAGTATTCTTCTTAGCCACCCAATTTTTCAAAACATTTATTGAGTTATTATCCAAGGTATGTAATCCCTTGAAATACAGTGATGACAGAGCAACATAGACACAAATCGCTTTGTACTCTATATACAAAAGTATGGTTTTGCATGGAATTATCTCTCCAGAGATCCCAGAGCGTTTCTACATGTTGGATGGAGTGACAGACAACAGAAAGACCTGGGGAACTGAGAGGATAATCACAGGCTTGCTTTAGCTGATCAGAATATCAATTATGTCAGGCCCTCCTGCATTCCTTGCTTCCCTGAAAGAAGCATGTCTATCTTCCAGGGCTCCATTCTAAGCCCCGGAGTATTCCTTCAAAATGAGGAACATGTTTCTGGTGAACTTTGACTTCGCTTCAAGCTGATTTGTGATTGTCTCAGCCTTGTGGAGTGTTTACATAGGGCCCTTGATTTGAACAGGCCTCTGTTTTATTTTCAGACACGCACAAAAAGATGGAGTGAGTGAATTTTAAAGCTCCCCTCGATTGGTTTTCAAGCCTGAAGAGGAAAATGTACTTGCAGTTCCACCTCCACAATGCTTGTAGTAGTCCCTCAGGTGATGACACCAGTGTATGTAATCTGCACTGCACACAGGGATCTTGAAATCACTATAAATAATATGACAAACTCGGTTCATGAAATCTACTTCAGGACCAAAAACAGCTGTGCTGAATACGTGGAAAATGTGGAATACAAATGCTTTGTACAGGCTAGGATGCAGATGAATAAAAATAAGAAATGAAAAAAGATTAGGGAGAAAATTAAGATGTTTTAAGCAACCGGTCCCTGACACAAAGTCCTGGCAAATGACTTCAAAACAATTGGATTAGATAAATAAAGTCAATGGTTATCATGCTGTCATCATATGATTATTCACTTTTGCAGCCTGTATTGGCTATGGGGACTGATGCAAGCAGTGGATCATTATAAGAGTGCTAGCTAAGGAAAAGTGTCTGGGTGTTGCCTCGATGACACATGTAGACCAATTCCGTTGTGAGGTGAGGTCAGATTCTAATAGTTAGTTTAAGAGAACCATTTTATAGATGTAGGAAATTTGTCTTCACTTGGATGTAATGTGTGAGATGTAAAATTTGATTGGCTGTCAATGCCTCGCAATTAGCTTTTTTCACAAGTTCTACATCTGTGGATTCTCCAGTGGGTTGTGAAGTCTTCGCGCTGAGGAAGTAGAGTTGGAAGACCAGACAGATGCCGCAGAACAGGCAGACCGAGGCGCCTGTGGATACCTCAATCACAATGTCTGCAACTCATGGGCTTACCATGCAGTGACCTCTGGTGTTAGCCAGTCCAAAGATCCACCCATTCAGATCAAGAGGCTATCTCCAGTCTGGTTGACACAGAAGAATTTGGAATTTATCTTTTTGTTTGAGGCAATTTTGACTGCTCAAAAAACAGTTAATGGGTCATTTACGTCAGTTCTTCCAGAAGGCTCCGCATGTCTCTAGAGCAGTGTTTCCCAATCCTGGTCCTTGGGACCCAAAGGGGTGCATGTTTTTGTTTTTGCCCTAGCACTCACACACCTGATTCAAATTAAAGACCTGATGATAGGTTGATTACATCAATCAAGTGTGTAAGTGGTTGGGCAACATTTAAAACAGATGTGTGAGTGCTAGGGTAAAAACAAGAACGTGCATCCCTTTGGATCCCAAGGACCAGGATTTGGAAACACTGCTCTAGAGCCTGATATGATGTAGAATGGGCTGCAGGATAAAGTCCTGCATCGGGCTGAATATCCCGTCGGTGATCTGATAGAAACAAACAGTTGGCATGTGGGATGAAAACAAATCTTCAAACCTTGCGTTGGTTTGAGGTTCGGACCTGTTATGTTGAAGGTCGGAAATGAGTTAAATCAGTTACATACTGTTTCTTCCCTTCCCTGGCTCCTGTGCTGCAGCTGTGTAGCGTTATAGATTTATGTACAGTTATGAATTAATTTTGTTAAAGACACTTTAAAGTGTAAGGCCAAAAGTTCATTGGTGATGATGACGTGTATTGGTATGGACATCCATACATTTCCTCAGATACATACAGTATACATATTCCCTAAAACAATATATGTATTCGTGTGTATATGTATAATATATGTATAATATATGTATTCCCTAAAACAACAACAGTCTTAATGTAGGCCAATGTTGATTGGGCCAGTGAGGAGAATTTTAATCTTTCCATCAGTAAAAAAAGAAGACGTAGAACTTCTGGACCGCTTCTTTTTCAATAATATGTAACAATTGTCTAAACAGGTTTAGGTTTCACATCAAAATATCCTGAATCAACATCAAGATGTTATTAGCCAGATTAAACCATTTGTGTTCGGAAACAGATAATTCAAAAGATTTCTTAATCTGTTATCGTCTGTAAACTGTTACAAGATGAATTGCTTTGGCTATTAATTTTTTGGGATGCAGAAAAATGTTGGTGTGGTTATGGGCTGGTGCTGAAATGATATGATGTGACTGTCTCACACAGAGTACTGAACATCTGAATTACATTCGATGTTTTACACTAACAGTGCCTTCTGGAAGTATTAAGACATCTTGTCCACAATTATTATACCACAAATAATTTGTGGTATAAACTTAATTTAATAAATACTTTTTCTGCAATCAGTCTACATGCTATACCCCACAATGACAAACCCAAAACACAATTGGAAATATCTCATATACTCCAACTTGAGCTCAGATGCGTCCCATGTCCTTTGGTCATCCCTGAGGTGTCTCTAGAACTTGATGGGGGGCCACATGTGGCAAATTCCATTGATCAGACTTGATTAAGAAACGCACAGGTGTCCATAGACACACTTGTGCATGTCAAAGCAAAAACCAAGCCATGAAGTCCAAGGAACTCTCCTCAGACCTTCAACCCATTCTGTTGAGGCATGCATCATAAGTGAGCAAGAAGGGCCTTTTGTCATGGAGGTGACCAAGAACCCAATGGCCACTTTAACAGAGCTCCGGGGGTTCTCTAAAAAGATGAAGAACCGTTCAGAAGGACAAGTCTTTTTGCAGCACTCAGGTGGAGTGGCTAGACGGACTGAGTAAAATCTAAAGGAATCTGAGACTAGAAGAAAAGAGATTCTCTGGTCTGATGATACCAAAATGAAACTATTAGGCCTGAATGTCAAGTTGTGTCGAAAACCTGGTATCACTTATCACCAGGCTAAAACCATTCCCTAGGAAGAAGCACGGTGGTGGGTGCATTATGCTATGGGGATGCTTCACAGCGGCAGTGACTTTCAGACTGATCAAGATTGAGGGAAAGATGAGCAGAGCAAAATATAGAAAGGTGCTTGAATATAACCTGATCCAGAGAAAATAGAACCTCAGACTCGGGTGAAACTTCATCTTCAGCACACAAAAAAACCCAAACCACACAGCCTAGACATTGATATAGTGGCTTCAGGACAAGATATTGAATGTCCTTGAGTGGCCCAGCCAAAGCCTAGACTAGAAAATCACTACTAAACATTTGTCGGGAGACATGTGGGGAGACCTGAAGATCGCATTAACAGAACAATAACGCAACAAAATAGAAAGTTAAGGGGTCTGAATACCATACACTAATGCTCAATTTGGAAATAACATAAAATGTAATGCTTATAGCACACATTTAGTGTACATTTTTAAATGAAAAAAATATTTCTGGGTGTCCAAGGGAATATGTTACTGATTACTTTGCCATGTAGCTTTAATCACCTGCGGGCATGTCTCAGAATTAACATGGCCAGCATGGTGCAAGCACAGCTCTCAAAGAACTGACCAGAATCCCATACAGACACAGCAGGAGAGAGACTGACACAGAGAGACACTGACACACAGAGACAGAGACTGCCCCCCCCCCCCGCAGGCCTGTAGCCCAAGCACACTAACTGGTTATTGATACAGATTGTGATTATCTCTTCTTAAGGGATCATTATGACTGACCATTTTTCAATCAAGTTCTGGAATGAGGCTATCCATGTGCCTGCTCTCTCGGGATGAAGGGGGATGAGGGGACAGGGTGGGGGAGATGAGGGCCGGTGTTTGTTTGTTATCTCCATCCACTTGGGCCTTATCTCAGGAGTGTGAGCCGCAGTCAAAGCAGACAGGTAGTTGGCGTGCCATGTAAAATTATACAGTGAGAGAGGCCTCAACAAAAAACACATGGGTGTACAGGACTTTCTGTATTTCTGCATGAATCTAAAATGTGATCAGGTCATGATCCACATCCTAAAAACAGATACAGTGAACCTGATTAAACGTTTTTAGCCAAGGAACTTCAAAGTCTCAGTTATTGATGTCACTGATTAAAATGCTACAAGAACATAGCTAACTAGCTATCAATTTCACAATGGTCATCCTCACATATGCACGCACATGCAACCTCACACACACACACACACACACACAAAACCACACACACACAAACACACACCCCACATGCACACACACAAACAAACACAGAGGCAAAAACCCCCACCCACACAAAAAAATTATAATTTTACTTCATCCTGGGGCTGGAAAGACCCAAATTGCCTGTGCAATTGCTACCCATAAATAAACCCAAAACCCAGCTAATCTAGATGATTTAGATGTAAACTAACTTCCAGAGAGTTAGTACACAACTTGTCAGTTTTTCTCTCACATGTATTTCACAAAACTTTTTTTAATCGACCACCTCCATTAGATGTCCAACAAATACTCCATAACTGGTAAAATGCCCAGGGGCTTCATTCTTTACTGGTGTGGAACTCTTTTATTACTAGGCGTTTTAACATCATAACATGTGGTACCAAACAGCCTGTGTGGCCACAAATGGATGCCAGGGCCGACCGCATCAGTGCCACAAGTCCTCGTGTCAAACCGAGACGAGAAAGACGGAATTAGAAAGCTATCCCAGCCACTCACTGTCCAAGGACAACAGTGCCAGATCAGACACAAACCACTGCACACAAATTAGGAAGAAATCGTAGGTTTTTAGTTTAGCTACCAAGGTGAATGGGAATGAAAATTAGTGGAATATTTGAATGGATTAAACAGTGATAAAGAACAGTTTTGCAAACAGTTTGGCAAACTCTTGGTACCAATCTGTGTATACATATTGTACAACCCGTTCACAAAAAAAGTTGGGACGCTTTGTAAAATAAAAACAGAATGCAATTATATGCAAATCATTTAAACCCTATATTCAATAGAAAATAGTACAAAGACAACATATCAAATTTTGAAACTGAGACATTTTATTGTTTCTTGAAAAATATATTATATATTATATACTCTGAATTTGATGCCAACATCACATTTCAAAAAGTTGGGACAGAGGCAACAAAAGACTGTAGAAGTTGTGTAATGCTAAAACATTAAACTTGGTGGAATATCACACAACTAATTAGGTCAATTGGCAACAGGTCAGTAACATGATTGGGTACTAAAAATAATTACAGAGAGGATGGGTCTGTCAGAAGTGAGGATGGGGAGGGGTTCACCACTCTGTGAAAGACTGCGTAGGCAAATAGTGCAACGATTTAAGAATAATGTTTCTCAGTGTAAAATTGCAAAGAGTTTGGGAATCTCATCATCTACAGTACATAATATAATTAAAAGATTCAGAGAATCTGGAGAAATTTCTGTATGCAAGGGACAAGGCCGAAAACCAATATTGGATCGCCTTGATCTTCGGGCCCTCAGGCGGCACTGCATTAATAACAGACACGATTCTGTAGTCGACATCACTGCATGTGCTCAGGAACACATCCGAAAACCAATTTTCTGTGAACACAGTATGAGCAGTATGTCACTACATCCACAAATGCAAGTTAAAACTCTACCATGCGAAGAAGAAACCACATATAAACAAGATCCAGATTCGCCACCGCCTTCTCTGTGCCTGAGCTAATTTATGATGGACTGTTGTGAAGTAGAAAACTGTCATACGGCCTGACAAATCAAAATTTTAAATTATTTTTGGGAATCATGGATGCCGTGTCCTGTGGACTAAAGACGAGAGGGACCATCCGGCTTCTTATCAGCGCACAGTACAAAAGCGAGCATCCGTGATGGTATGGGGGTGCATTAGTGTACATGGCATGGGTGACTTGCACATCTGAGAAGGCACCATTAATGCTGAACAATATACAGTACACAGGTTTTGGAGCAACATATGCTGCCATCCAGACAACGTCTTTTTCAGGGAAGGCCTTGCTCATTTCAGCAAGACAATGCCAAACCACATTCTGCACATATTACAACAGCATGGCTCCGCAGTAAAAGTGTCCGGGTGCTAAACTGGCCTGCCTGCAGTCCAGACTTGTCACCCATTGAAAACATTTGGCACATTATGAAACGAAAAATACATCAAAGGAGACCCAGAACAGTTAAGCAGCTGCAATCCTATATCAAACAAGAATGGGAAAACATTTCACTTTCAAAAATACAACAATTGGTCTCCTCAGTTCCCGAACACTTATCAAGTATTGTTAAAGGAAGAGGTGATGCAACACAGTGGTAAACATGCCCCCGTCCGTCCCAAATGTTTTGAAAAGTGTTGCTGGCAAAATTCAAAATGGGCATGTAGTTTTCCATAAACAATAAAATTTCTCAGTTCCAACATTTGATATGTGGTCTTTCTACTATTTTCAGTTAAGTACAGGGATAAACGATTTGCACATCATTGCATTCTGTTTTTATTAGCATTTTACAGAGCGTCCCAACTTTTTTGGAAACAGCAACCCTGTTAATAAACATATACTGATGAGCCAAAACTTTACGACCACTCACAGGTGCAGCGAATAACTTTGATAATCTCCTAAAGGGCACATCAAGGTCATAGAGCAATGTGATAAGAATGTGTCACAAACACAGTGCACTGCACCCTGCTGCGTATAGGGCTGCGAAACCACAGTATATTTTTACCATGTACTATACTGTGAGTATTTTTCTTTTTCAGTGTGGATAGAGGACATATGTTTTTACCATATAAAGAGATGAATGTATAGTTGGAGGGGAGTAGCCCATTATACCAGTACGAAATACTAGCTTGTTGCAATGAAATACTTTTATTACTCGAATTGCAGTCATACCTGCGTGGCTGTATTTTAACTGTCCAGTGCGCATGTAAAAATAAAATCTCCTTGATGGAACTTTGGACTCAAGACCAATCATTTCAACGACAAGTGACATAGACGCAAAGTGGTGTCTGTTTGTCTAAAGGACAAATTATTAGACAGGTTAATGTCATGCTCTGTTCGTTTTTAAAAAATGTCATGGATTGTTGACCTAGATTGCACAGTTGCTACTGTGGGCTGTAATAGTACAGCTATTTCAAAAGTTCATGCTCTAATGTTATAGGATGCATTTTCTCTATTGATTTGATTTTAGGCCATGCTCATATGTCTACATTATGACATAATTGCCACAGTAGCCTACTTGGCCATTGTGACAATTGTAATTTAAAGCAGGTACCACCTCATGTTCACAGTAAACCTGCACAGTTGCACAGAAGGTTGTTGCTGCTGAACTGATTATTTCTGATTATTTCTGGGTATAGATGTCCTTTAGACAATTTTACTTTTCAATGGCTTCTTTGTATCCAATGATCCATGTGTATGTGTGTGTGTATGTGTCGGTGTGTGTGTGCGTGCGGTGTTTGCTCTCCCATGCAGCTCACGTACTGCAAGGGGGTGTCTGTCAGTTCTCCAGCGGTCCGTGACCTGTGCCTGAGCGAGCATGGCTGGTGCTGTTGTTCCGCTCGCCTCACATGGGAAATACTGCGATAATTACTCAGTCAGGAGTGTGCGGACTGGCTTTAATTTAATTTCACATCAAATAACAATCCAAAGACGAACGGGCGATAAATCAAACAGGACCGCGCCGCTCTCTCAGGCTCTCCGAGCTCCACAAGGGGTCCGTGTGGATTAGCAATGTGCGCAGTGATCAGTGCACTGTGATTAGCAGCGTATGATTGGATATCTCATGTCCCTCTCCGAGACACGAAAAACCACAGGGCGACTAATTTTCTTCCCCCGTGTACCCGCACCTCTTTACCACCCCAGTGCTCGGCAATCATTTGTCTTCCTCTTTCGCTCTCTATCTCTCTTGCTCTCTCTGTCTCTGTTTTTCAGTGTACAACATCATCCCGTTGTTTAATCACCCCTGTCATCTATCAACATCATATTCATTTGCGTTATCATCATCGATGTCATTCTGGTCTGTTTGATCACACTCATCTTTATCAACACAGCCAACGCAAACAACCTAATTAGAACACCCAATGTCACGCTATCATAGAGCAATGTGATAAGTAGATTAACTGACAACAGGGTAGGGATGGTCAACACATCCTTATCTCAAACTGAAATTCCGGTTAGAATGCTGTTCTCTAACAGCGTGCGAATTCATATTCATGAGCGTTGAAAGTTTCATGACCAGTGGTCTGCAGACACCTCCCAGTCCAGAATCTCCTGAACTGCTCTTGTCGTGTGTCTGTTCAGTATCACAACCTCGTCTGTTCATCACAACTTGCGTGTTGTGCAATGACGCCTCTGACAGCACGGAATACAGATTATCAGACGCCTCTGACAACCATGACCTCCCAGGACCTAGCATCCATTCTTTAAATATCTGTGTCTCTGTGTACCACAAGTCCAGTCAGGCCGTTAAATACTACTAAAGGACATTCCTCTTTCTCTTCTACTTCTCTTTCTCCTTACATATTTCTTGTTCTTTTTATTGGTATTTATTCTTTCATTCTGTTTCTTTCATTGTCTTTGTTCTGACCTTTCTTTCTTTTTCGTGATTTCTCTATCAAGTGTTTTCTCTTCTCTTTCTCTGTCTCTCTCTCTCTCTCTGTCAAACAACAGTTGTTTAGATTTAATGGTAATCCTTATGGAAAGATACTTATAAAGTTACTTGGAGCAGATCCACTTGGCTTGTAACACCTATACATTGAGTGTTGAAAACGGGGATGTTGGGGGAATACGATCCAGAATGAATAGTAAGCCTCCAGTTTCCCACACAATGGTGTCCAAAGCAGGCCACCAATCCATACACCCGTTGTCTCACCTCCAGGAGGACCAGCAACACAGCATGAGGATGAAACAGTAGAACAATGGTAGACCTGTGGATGGCCAACTATAGTCTGTTCCAACGCACAAAACCAGAGGGTTGAGTGTTTTGGAGTGCACATTATAACAATTACAATGTCCCCTAGATACTAAGGGCAATTCTTTGCCAAGCCCTTTGAAAACTCTGACTCTGTTTCTTGAGGGCTATTGGCCAGTTCAATATATTTTGAAAAGAATTGTGAAAAGACACTGTAACCCGTTCACAAAAAAAAAATGCAGGTTGCTCTCATAGTTTAATTACCGTACCACTCATTTTCTCTGGGTTTAACATGACTTCACCAAACAGCAAGTGACAGGAGTGTTTAATGGAACCAGACCATGTTTATGAGCAAGAAGTGTGTTGAGTCAAAATTTCCCCACATTTGGTGGAGTGCAAATAAAACTCATTCATGGCATCCAGTAGGTTTGTCACCACTGCAAAGGCCTGTCACCAATCAACATAGACCTCATTCAGTATAACGCGGATGACTGGAACTGTAGCCCCTCACCTTCCCCTGCTCTGCCCAGCGCCATCTACAAATACGACTGCTTGAGAACCAAACCAGAGCGTTCCGCGCAACTCAGAACCTGATGAATGAACGCACGTGTCTTTCATCACGTCAGCCATAGCTGGTTGAAACAGCCTCTGCTGCACAGACACACTGGCGTCTGGGTCTCTGAGATGCCGATGCCGCACAGACACACCGGCGTCTGGGTCTCTGAGATCCCGATGCCGCACAGACACACCGGCGTCTGGGTCTCTGAGATGCCGATGCCGCACAGACACACCGGCGTCTGGGTCTCTGAGATGCCGATGCCGCACAGACACACCGGCGTCTGGGTCTCTGAGATCCTGATGCCGCACAGACCCACCGGCGTCTGGGTCTCTGAGATCCTGATGCTGCATGACATCACAATAGAGACAAGAGTTCAGCCGCAGCCGCCTGCCCTCCCGACCCGGTGTCAAAATCTCACAGAGTACACAGAGGGCAAGGCGACCGCTGAGATGACCGGTCAAATCGATCAACCCGGCAAATACTATCTAAGCTCTTGAGCGCGAGATCGATTTGTAGAGGCTGCGAATCGCAAGATCGCGACAAACGTGTTTTTCAGTACATTTCGACACCACAAGAACCAGGGTGCCATTACCCTACGCCCCTCCCCAGGCCCATGTGAGAACGGAGACTGGATAAGTTGAGCGAATGGGCTGCTTAACAGAACAGACAGGGTTTAAATGGTCGCTGTGTCTGGATGTCTTCAGGTACTAACCAGACATCGTGGTCCAAATGTTCCCGTCCATCCTCCACATCATCTCAGATCATCTCAGAAGGCATACCATGCCGGTCGCTGAGATTTAGGATGCTGTTGGACTTTTCATTTGATCTGTCTTTTTCATCTCACACATCAAACAAAACCAGGCAAACCCACCTCCAAAACATCACCCAGCAAGCCAAGAGGCTGCATTTGGGTCTGTCATGTTCCCCTCCCACCCGTATTCTCATCGCACGGAATACAGATAATCAGCAGAGCATCCTTTTGTTGCTGCGTAGAGGTATAAGGGTATTTCGGTAAGATCTTCTAGATAGGATTTGGACTGCACACACCCATATATACACTCTGTTTGATGCTAGCTAAGGGACATTCTGAGAGTGTAGCTTATGCACTGGGCAGATAGAACTAGCAACAGCAACTAAATCTGTAACTGATGTGAAGAAAATTTGTCAGACTGGCAGCAAAGTGTTTTATGTAACTGTTATCATGGGTATCGGTGTTCTTCAGAATGACTGGAAATACATAAGTAATTACCGGGTTACTCATTGTATTGTGTAATATATGTCTCTGTTGTTGTATTGATTTGTATATGTTGTGTTTGATTGTGTTGTGTACTGTATGTGGTGTGTGTTGTTGTATTGAGTTGTCTCCCAGGCTACTGACATACAGGCAAGCAGACAGACAGGCAGGCAAGCTGACATACAGGCAAGCAGACGGACAGGTAGGTAGATAGGCAAGCAGACAGACAGGTAGGCAGACAGGCAATCAGATAGACAGGCAGGCAAGCAGACAGACAAGCAGACAGACAGGCAGGCAGCAGAGTCCTTCTGACAGGCTCAGGGATGCTGCTGTTGGTAGCATTATGGATAGGCTTTATCAGTGGCTTCTCTGTTTCATCTGACAGACTGAAGAGCATATCTCATTGGCCATGTTGTGTTGTGATTCCCCAGACGGTTATCTGACTGTTATCTCTGGTGGAGCTGGGCGGAGGCCAACCTTAGGGCCTGCGGTCACGATGAGACACTACACGCTAACAGGTTATCACCGTCTCGGCAGCCAAGCGCAATGACTTGGCACAGATGTCTGGGGCTGTCGCCGTGGGTACGGCATGGTGGGCTCCTTTCTCCATGTGTAAGAGGGTGGAGGTGCAGACGGGGGCCCCAGGATATTTAACTTCTAGTAAAACGGGGCATTTTTAATTTGCTTTGGAAGTATGCCCTTATTTGTTTGGTGTCCACCCGCTGTGCCAGCTTTGTACATTCACACAAAGTGGGACATTCATTTTGTATGTATCCTAATCCAGCTGTTCATCCCTGTTAGTTATCATTTGGCTGACTGTTAGTCCTAATTGACATTTGCCTGGATGTCGGCCCATACATTTACAAAACGTCATATTGTTATCTATATTGTCAACGTCTCTGCACCCATTATCAGGAATGGTTTAAATGTGCCATCCCTCCCCACAGCATTGCAGGGGGGTCAGATTAGAGACCAAACAACAGATGCCCTAACCTCAACAGCTGGTAAATACATAGCTACATACAGAGTGCATGTGTGAGGCAATTCTATTGTGTTGTTTCCTGTCTGGGCAATTCTATTATGTGGTGTTTCATCTCTGAAACAATAATTTTCCTAAAGCTTAGTTTAGATAATTAACAGGATGTAAACAAATGCATTTTAAATGGAGATCTTTGGAGACTACTTGAAGTCGTGTTCATTCGGACTAAACCAGACTAGGGAAAGCCAGAGGGGTAACAATCACCAGTTTAACACAGCGTCATCATGTTGAACCATCGACTAAAAACGACGTAATTAACAAGACAATTACGACACTTTTAAACGTGTCCACTGCCAAACGACACGTCAGGTGGCGTTGTTGAAGCACACAAGCGTGACTGGGCCATCTACTATGTATACTAGGAAAAATGAAAACTCATTTTAATTAATGTTCTCAATCTTTTTCCCACAAATGAGCTTGTTCATTTGAATCAAAGACAAAAGTGAGTTAAATTTTGAGCTACTGACTGATCGTATATTGCAGATTGTTATTGAATTAATTAAAAAAATATATTATATGATTGTTCTATGAAACTCAAAATGAATGAAATGATCTGGTTTCCCATTGTTTTTTCTCTCCATAATCATCAGTTCTATTGTAGTGAAACAATTATTCCATGTGGCAACACTTTAAGTATGATCAAGACAATTAATTCAGACTACCGATAACATAATAATACTAGATATTCACTACTGAAAGGACAATGTCAACTGAAAACAGCAGAGGTTTTAACACCTGGACAATAATCCTATATTTTTTGGTGTTAAATATCACTGATTAACAATGTCACGGTGATGGCAAGAGGATGTCGTCTTAAGCTGATGGTTGTGACCCCTTTGGCGTTCCAATGCCGGTCAGCATAGTGAACGACCAGTCGTGATGGGGCTACGTGTGGAGATGTGCCAGCTCCAGTGAAAAGTGTCAGTGGGTTAACTCTGCCAGGAACCAGATGAGTGCTGGACTGGGTGGTGCCGTGGAGAAGCCCACACAAGGATTGACAAGAACATGTATGACTGCAGCCTCACCTTCACATATAGACACATTGAAGCAAGCGTCTTGCAATGGAGCCTATTCATTTTGGGTTAAAGCTCTGAATAGTATCAATCTAGTTACTGCTTGTCATAAATGAAGTTGCACATGAGGTGGGTATGTTTATACAGGAACATCCCTTTAAACAGTGTGTGTGATATTAATGCTACGTGTGATCTTATTTTGAGATGAAAGCATGGTTGGTTGTCATTCATAAATCTGTGGTTGTGGTAACATCGGTAGGATATTTGGCCATAGATGAGTGGCTTCACTGGTAATAAAATACACCACATCATAAACTAAGAAGGCCAAATGGATGTTGTACTGTATAGCACTAGCACTGCATCAGTTCTAAACGCAGCAAATGACACATCAGTATCATGTTTATACCAATGTAACTCATTGGCTGTCATGAAACTGGCAGCCCAATTCTGATATTTCAAACAATCTTTTTACATCTGATATTTTTCAGAGCTTATGTGAAACATGAACTTCTCAAAGAACAGTTATTGGAACATAGTTCCCTGAATTTCCATCCACCCAGAACACAGCATTCTAGTAACATTCCCTTAATTTTCTTCTTTGGTTCTTAGAGAAATTACTTTTAGAGAATGTTCTGAGAAGGTTTTGGGGAAGTACGTATTATTGGAACCAACCTTTACAAGACACTGCTATTTTGATTTGGTAGAATTACAATTTCAGAAGTTTTCTGTAACATTTCCCTTGGTTTCAATTCAGATATTACGAAAATTACTTTTTCAGAACATTCTACGAACGTTATGTCCAAAGATTTCTCAGTCAGTAAAACTGCTCAAAAAGGGAGGAAGGAGATAAAGTTTATGTAGATGCAGAGTTGGGGAGTAACGGATAACAAAAAAACAGTAACTGTAATCCGTTGCGTTACCAACAAAAATATTGTAATTGGATTACAGATACTTTTGAAAAAATGTATGATTATTTTTGGATTACTTCAAATGAAAAAGAATAGGTGCGCGAAATAATTAAGACACGTTGTATGTTTGAGTTTATTATTTAATGTTATAAAAACATTGTTATTGAACCAAAATATGAATTGCGCGCCTCAGTTGTGTGTTCATCATGCGCGCAAAAGTGGACGCGCATAACCAGTTTAGTGACGCAGGCAGCGCTAGTTTAAATTTCTCTGGTTTTGGTTGGTTGGATGGCTGGTAAAAACAGAGTATATCTTCGATAATATTAGCCGAGTCATGTAAAATGTTATTTAGTTATCTACTCGACGCATAATTCTCAGAACAATGATAGGCAATAGGCGTACCTGGTGTTATATCTTTTTCAAGTTTCAAGGTTTATTTGTCAAATGCACCGAACAACACAGCCAGGACGAGTTGCACCGAATAACTTTTACAGGAATTGTTTAATAGATTAGGCAGCTATTTGTTAGATAGCTGTAACATGGCGCTGCCTTCAAGATAAAACATTATATGGAATTTACAACGACATTTGTGGAGAAAAGGTGTGTTGAGAAGCACTCTGGCAAAGGATGATTATTTGCCTTTGATGCGGCCACATCAACTTGTGCTTGCTTTGCATCTCTGAACATTGTGTTCATTGGTTATCATTGGCTGCTGACGTCATTTACTTTAAGCTAAGAGTGCAGGTTTATAATCATAGCTTATTTCTTTCATTTGCGTTTTGAAAATCCATCACTGGTGGCCATAATAATCGCAGGTTACGTTCGCGCGGGTAAATCTTATTTCTATGCGGGTGTTCACGATTGCAAACGTGAATTCGCGTGCCGGGGGTTACTGCAACATTTTGACAATGTTGGTTGTGGAGCAAATCATCCGACTACTGCAGATTTAGTTTATGCGCGAAAAGCTACGGATATCTTAATTTTTATATACAACAATGTCAATACCCTTTTCGAGTAATTGCCATTTATTTTTCAACAATGTTTTGAAGCAATTGAAAACATGAATAAAACACAAATAACAGAACAGGCTTAAGCATCATTAGATTTTGGGTTATGTTTAGATAAAAAGTCAGATTCTGGAAGATCGAGGTTTATTGGATTAATTGGAATGACTGAATGTCTTACAGACCTTTAGCGTGTAATGTAGAGATGTAGCCCAATCATATTGAAGTAGAAAGCAATGGTTTAGAAACCCATTTCCAAAGGCACTGTAGCCTACACAACCCATAAGGTAAAATGCGAATTCCGTTTTTGGCCAGCTATGTAAACTCTAATTTTGATTGATCCCGCAAAATGTGTTCAGTTGGTTATAGGATACTCCTATTTGTTTTCCAATGCCTCTTAATATGAAAGTAATCTAAAAGTAATTCAAAGTAATCAGATTACGTTACTGAGTTTGAGTAATCAAAAAGTTACGTTACTGACTACAAATGTGGACTGGTAACTTGTAACTGTAACGGATTACATTTAAAAACCTACCCAACCCTGTGTAGATGTACTATAAAAAAACAATTTCCTAAACCATTTGTTATTTATCAAAAATCTGTGTTAATACCTTGGTCACCATAGCAACAGTTCATAATAAAGGTTGGTGATGTCAGTGCCCGCCAGTTTAGCTTGTTGCTAATACTACAGATTTTAAATGTGTTTTGCATAATTAATATTTTTTTAATAAAGAAGCTAGCATGTTCTTCAGCTACCATCTTTGGCTGCTAGCTCTAGCTTTCAAAAATGTTGTTAGCACTTTTTGGTCTCATGGAAAGTGATAATTCTGAAGTCTGATATCCATCTTGCTATGTCTCTTCAGTAATTTTGTCACAGGTTTTGCATTCATTTGTGAGCATTTTGGTCTAATGGATTGATTTATTGAATTTATTGAACCAGACTTGACAATGGTAACCAAGTCCTACAGTATGATTGAGCTTGGTAAGATGTAAAATAAGCACTTGAAGTGCTGGAAATTAAATAGTAAAGATAGCTGTAAAACGTTGTATTTAAATGGAATATCACATATTAAAAAACATTTAATAACATGAATTAGTCACTGTTAAAGAGTTTTAGAAAATGGGAAGAGAAATTTATTTCATTTTGTAATTTTTGTTGAACTTGAAGCTCAGTTAACACTTTCCCCATCTGCAAATTATTGTAATACATTGGTGAGGGATGAGGTGAGTTTTCCTTTCTTACAATGTCAAACGAGTTAATAAAGCATAACAGATCAATATGAAAGTAATGAAGTTTTTATGATTCTTTATCTCATTTGCTGGTCCATTTTATTCAGAAGTTATCAAACTGTATGGCTTTTGCCACTGGCTGTTTTAACAGCTTGTTAGCCACTTGTGAATGACATTGATACAATAACTATCAGTATAGGTGACGATACCTGACTTTTCGTCAAGCGAAAAGACGAGAGAATCGTGTAGTCAGCGAAGATTTTGTCTATCCTGAACAAATCCTAATGCATAATTAAAAAATCTACCAGAACCGTTTTATTTTAGGCTTTCTATAACATAGCTACTGGAGGTTGTACCCAGCGAAGTTTTTGTCTGTCCTGAACAAATCCTAAGGCATAATTTGTTTTGATTGTGTTGGGAGTCGAACACAGGACCTGTTGCACTGTAGTCTGCATCTCTAACCACTACGCTATTTAACAAGGGGTAGCCAGTCAGTCAGTCAACCTTCAGAGAACATTCATACAATGTTATTTGAAAGTTCCCATAACGTTCTCAACTTTGAGCACATTCACACTTTGTACCTAGGTACACTTTGTACCTAGAGAACATTCCCAGAACATTCCATGAATGTTCCTACAACCCCCACGTTCTGTGAACCAACTTTCATTAGTTAGGTAAGGTAAAGGAGCCTAGGGTCATCTCTAAAAGAGAGGGAGCATAAAGAATGATTGGTGAGGAAAAAATGTACGGAGAAAAAATACTTGTTTTCTCTGTATTATTCTCTGTATTTGATGTGTATCTAATTATGAAATTTAATTTGAAATTAGAAATGTTCACTAGTTTTACTTATAGTACATGTGGTTGCCTTTGTAATTAAAGAAAAAAACATGCTAGCTTAGCTGACCAACCATCATCATAGCCTGACATTGACCATTATGACCAAAGATAATCAAATTCAACAATGCCAATTAATTTCATTTTGAGTTTTCAAAAGCAGCTGAAAATTTTAACAGGCCGTAGGTGCCCTTTAAGCCAATCAAAAACAAGTATTCAGTAACACCATGGTTTAGAGCAGGGCTAATTAACTCCTGTCACGAAAGGCTTAAACACTTTTGTTCATGGTTTCTACCTGCTAATTAATTGCACTCACCTGGTGTCCCAGGTCTGAATCAGTCTCATATAATACATAAAAGATACAAGCCAGAAGTTTTTCAGTCAGAGTTGAATGGACCTGGTGTTTATCCAGGGAAGGGAAAGATCATCCAAAAGTCTTCAGAGGCCTCATCCATCCTATGCTATCGGACATGTCTGACAGAGAGGAGTAAAGAGAAGCTGCTCTGATGCACTCCAGAATGAGCTCAGTTCAACATACTTTTACATAGCATGCTGTGGGAGTGGGAATACATAAGGTCAGTGCTTACTGTACATTGATGCCTGAGGCCAGAGATCTGAACTAAGACAAGCGCCTCCGAACTGCAGTGTTTATCTCGGATTCAGTCGTCCTCTACTGACAGCCCTTACAAATGAGCTTCATGGAGAACACATCACTTATCTTACACACTAACATCCCGAATACAGTTTTGTCTCATTCCATGTGGGAGTTGTCTAAGAAACGAGAGTGTTTCCATTTCTTGTCCCTCATTGACTTCATATCCAGAGAGAGATTGATGTGATCTGCGTTGTCCTCCAATCCCTGAAGAAGTGCTTTATTTCACAGCTGTGTCTTTTTCAAATGGCTCAGTAAGTGCTGTTGTTTCAGGACCCTTGAGAGGTACTGCTGGTGCTTAAAAACGCCTCTTGAACCACTGCCAGATAATGTCCATCCATACCCCCCCATGCGGGCAACGGGTGGATAATGAGAACGATTCATTGTATAATTTAGGGCCTGAAAGATACAGAAATGTTACAAACATTTGTTGTTCTGTTGATGTGCCCTCTTCATCCAATCTGCAGATCACTAATCCAGCTGAAAACAATGTCCTATATCTACCTTCACCTGTGCTCTAGGTCAAAGAAAGGGATGAGAGAGGGATAGATGAGAGACAGAGAAGGAAGAAGCCCAGAAGGTGAATCTAAGGAGATCCTCCCGCGGCACACAATGTCAGATTGGGTTGCAAGCGCTGCCCACGGGAGGGGCAGATGGCCGTGGTGTCATCCTCCATCTCCCCCGCCGTGCATTCCGGGCACACCATGTCCAGGGAGTGGCTGTCCCTGTTAGGTGATCCCTGATTCACAGCCGCCGACCGGGCTGTCGTCAGAGGGTTGTACCGTACGGGCCCGCTGGTGTTTTGGGAAACTTGAGAGTCCCTGGACACGGACAAGCCCAGTGAAGGAGGGCAACAGGAGGACAGTTCCAGCTTCAGGTCCCTGCGGAGGGACTGGGTAGCGAGGGGGGGGACTGTAGGTTTGAGGAGGGATTGGGGAGGGCAACCTGACGTCTGGAAGAGACTTGAACGCTAAATAAATTCTGGCAGGTGGTGTCGTCACCTGATCTGGACCAAACAGACCGCTGGGGGAGCGTTCAGGCGGGTGGTTGAGCCCCCACATAGCTACCCCCCCCCACACTCTTTCAAACCCTCCTCCCCTCACTGTCACTGGTCCCCCTTTCCTGGTCTGGTCACCCCCAGTGGAGCTCCCAAAGGCACTCTCGCACTCCCCCTCTTCTTTGCCCCACCTCCCTCTGTCTCTCTGTGGCCAGCCTTTATTGCTGTGCTAATGAGGTAGTGAGGGGAGTGGCCGCCATGTCTCTAGGGGCGTAGTGGGTGGCTGGTCAGAACAGGAGTCCATTAAAGCCAGTGTGGCAGAGAGGTCTGCCTCCCTGTGACAGCTGTCCCTCTGCTTTGTCGATCTCTCTGAGCTCCACACAGAAAGCGAAACTGCTTTGTGGCTGAAAATAAAAGAATGTCCTATGGAAACAAATTATGTGATGAGAGAATGGTTTCATTGTAGGACGAAATCACTGGACCTTCATGTTGCTGCTTAGTGAAGGTAAGGGAAAAATGTTTCATGCTATGGTATATACTATACCTCTGTACGTACGTTAATGATCTTTCAGATGGGACGTTAAAAGGGTATCTTAAATCTATGGACCCTAAATACCCCATCGCACTTATCTTAAGAGAAGGGGTGTTAACCCTGAAATCCTAGCTACATTTCCAACCTGGCTCTCATATTATCGTGGCCACCAAATCATCCCCAGCTTCTGTTTGGCTGATTCTTAATCATCCCCAGCTTCTATTTGGCTGATTCATCCCCTCTTCTACTTAAAAAAACATGATGGACTGAAGTTACAATATGCAACTGATAATGTAAGTCTGTTAATGACGGAATCAACTAAGTGTGCATTTTACAGACACTTATTCAAAGCGACTAGGCACAATAATAGGCACATATAATATTTTCATGATATTAAAATAAATGACTTTTATATATTAATTAAAATGTTATTTTAATAAGTAAATGCATATAACTAAATTCTTCCAGGAGAAGATATAGTCTGGGCAAAATCAGGTTGTCAGTTAGGCTTTATGTCAGACATGAGCCAGAGTTAGTGCTCGTTAACTCATTCTGTCAAAAAAAGGAAGCTGCATTTTTGTTTGTTTAATATATTGTCAAGAGAACTGCAACAATTATCGTTGAAAACGAACAGCACCTGAATGAACAGGAGCCATTTTAACACGAATGACTACACAGACGATAAATCATAAGACGATAACTCTGGGCTAAAGAACGTGTCCTCTGCTATCACATCAATAATTCAAACTTATTGAATAAAGCAGGTTTATTTTGCCTCTCCTTCACACAACAGAAATCGGTTGGACGGAGCCTACCAAGTAGCCTGAAAGAGCCCCTCAGTAGGCAGCATGTCATAATTGCATCATCACATGGAGATCGTGCCAATCGATACAGCGTACCCCTGCAGTGACCTAGCTAATGCACAGGCCTGATGGAGTCTCGTTAGCCAAGACATACAGATTGACCAGGGAGGATAGATAGAGCGGGGGAATGAGGTGAACACTGGAAAAATCAATGCTCCCCACTCCTCTCCTCCCCTCAGTCCAGCGTGTGAGGCATCGGTAATGATGCTGACTGCGCTGACGGTAAAACTGTAAGGTTCCACAAGTCAGCATGTCACAGGGTTTATAAGGCAGGAAACGGACCGGCTTAGCCGTGTGTATTTACATTGAGTCGTGCTACGAAGATGTCTTCCTGCCCCGGGCCAAAGCTGTACGTGCTATTGGGTTCCTGTAGGTTGCATCGTTAGTTTACGTCGTTGCTTGAAAGAAATCACATCAAAATTTGTGTAAGGGCCATTAAGGTTCGAAATGCTTCTCTCGCCAGTGGGAGGAAACCTAGCTGAAGCAGCTGCAAGACACATGTATTTGGTCATAATGGTCAGTCCTAATGGTATACTGTAGCATTCTTTCACGCTAGCGGGGTTTCTCGTTGAGAACGTTCACAGCGACTCTCTGCTGACTTCATGAGCTGCTGCCTGCTGGCTGTGTCCGGGAACAAACCAGGTCTTCACAGGAGAGGAGCGGCACTTCAGAAGAGGATTAGGACTGACTGTATGGGGGTCGAGCAACAAGAGGTGGCTCTCTATTTCCACCACAGGAAGGATGTGGAAAACACTGTAGATTTCTTGCAGTTGGCTGCAAAGATGTGGAAACAGAAGAGGAAAGATCAGCTCAGCCTGAAGCTAGGCTTTTCTTTGTATTCACTGGGCCTGTTATTTTTGATATAGATAGGCTTTTTAACCCCCTTAGTCCAGCTCTGTGAAAGCTCTCTGGGGAGAAGACGCTTTGTGTTGATGGGCTGTGGACATCCCAAGTGGCCATGCATCCATTCAAGTGGCTGAATTATTAATGAAGACTCCAGAGTCTGTTATGCATTTGTTATTTTGTTAGTTGATACCCAATCATGGAAACATAATGATGGGGACAATAAATTAGTGCACTGTCAACAACTTCTTGAGAAAGTCGCACATCGGGTTTAATTGAAACCGAAGTGGCAAGACCCCTCTGTTGAATCGTGATATGTTTTGATTTGGGGCAGGCCCTAAGGAGTGGCCCCAGAGTCTTTCACGCCGGATTAGTTTGGATTTCAGTTCTCGTCATCCTCGAGCGGTGACATGATCTGAGGTTAAACCTAACGGTGGCCTTTTCACCTCTGTGACTGGCATTTGACTGCCTCTTTCTGGTTTGGAGGATTTCTACCCCTCACTGATTAGGAAGCCACTTCAATCCATTTGTGGAGAAATCTGACCCAGACCAAAATAGGAATGGCAGTCAGTCAGTTAGGTTTAATGTTCAGTTGTGTGTGATTAGAGTTCACAGTGAGTTTACACTCAGGGAAAGAGCGCAACATTGTTCAGTTGTGTGTGATTAGAGTTCACAGTGAGTTTACACTCAGGGAAAGAGTGCAACATTGTTCATCTGTGGTTTTTGCAACCACCTCTAAAAGCCATTCACCTCTGATACAAATTTAATTCCACAGGCCACAAAGTCAAGCAAAGTTTTCCTACAATCCCTACTGCCTGCAAACCAAAAAGCTCTTAACTGTGTTTTGTTTTAAATGATTAGCGAAAGTAATGTAAATTCTCTCATTCAAACATAAAAATGATTTTCTGTTTAATTATGATCAACGGCTTTATATTTAAAATAAATTCCACATATCCAGTATAATTTAAAAGTCTGTATTTCTTTTCAATTATTTTCTGTTGAAACATTTAAGGTATGGGTGGTTTTATCATTTCAAAACATTGTTTATGTTAGGGTTCAACGTGCGTGGTTGAGTGATACAACTTATTCCAGTTGTGATTCATTTTTCAGAAATACTTCCACCGGCATGATGAATAGGGGAAATCATAGATGATATTTCATGATTTGGAAACATTGGGGCTTAAGAAGTGGAGGAAGAGAAATACTGCAGAACAGCCCCGCCCCCACACAAGCGTTTTCCCCCTTCACACACCCACAAACTGAATCAATTTCCACACCTCGCCATTTGTACTAAACACTCAGTCAGATGCACACAGCCGTAGCTATGTACAGAGACATGCACCTTTACAGATGTAAAGCACCTTTACAGATGTATTTCCATTTTCTGAAACTCCTCCCAGGAGAGTTATCAGTGTGTTTAGCTAGACGGATGTACATGTAACTTCTGTCAGCCCTCTACCACACTGCAGAGTTCCAGATGTAGAGTCACCCACTAAAACACAAAGGGCTGCCTATCACCTGTTGACACACACTCAAGCACACACACCTACAGTCCATCTAATGGAACTGTGTCTCCACAAGACTATTCATCATCCTTTCGTGTCACTAGACATCTGATTAATATCTTATCCCATTGAGAACTGGTGGGTAGCGTGATGGGATATCAGAAAAGGGCATGTTTTTATAGGAATGCTGAGCTTATCTAGAGGCCAGGACAGACACCTCATTAGAAATGTCCCAAAGCACGTAGCACCTGGGAACGCCAGTTTACGGGAAACCAGACGTTACGGGAAACCACTCATCTGGCCACAAATGGACGCTCTTCACATAAAAATAAATATGTCAACATGTGCTTGAATTCGCCATACAAATTACAATAGAATGCTTTAACTATTATTGAACTGTGTATTTGAAAATACCAGTTTCATCACCTCACATTGTGTGTTAAGACAATCATTCTAATGACATATTTAGAGTGTAGGTTGTGTAGGTTGACCTATTCTGTTGGCCATATCTAATGTCCCAGTTACAATTGAGCATGAACTTCATCCTTTAACACCTCATCTGGTTCATTCCTTCTCATTAGCCAGTCTTTGGGACCTCTCCGTAACCTCTTTACCACCAACCCTAATAACCTCTGTACCCCCAGCCTCAGTAACCACTGTACCTCCAGCCTCAGTAACCACTGTACCTCCAGCCTCAGTAATCTCTGTACCTCCAGCCTCAGTAACCTCTGTACCTCCAGCCTCAGTAACCTCTGTACCTCCAGCCTCAGTAACCACTGTACCTCCAGCCTCAGTAACCACTGTACCTCCAGCCTCAGTAATCTCTGTACCTCGAGCCTCAGTATCCACTGTACCTCCACCTCAGTAATCTCTGTACTCCCAGCCTCAGTAATCTCTGTACCTCCAGCCTTGTCTCCATGTCTTCTCTCTTGCCTCCAGATGTTTCTTG
>JACXGI010003596.1:0-17215 GCA_016801175.1 Esox masquinongy | reverse complement strand
GAGCCTCAGTATCCACTGTACCTCCACCTCAGTAATCTCTGTACTCCCAGCCTCAGTAATCTCTGTACCTCCAGCCTTGTCTCCATGTCTTCTCTCTTGCCTCCAGATGTTTCTTGTGCCAGCGAGGTAGTCTCTGTCTCAGCTGAGGAGGATAAAAATGGCTTTGCCAGACTCTCACCTCGGTGCTTAAAGCCAGGCTCTCTGACTAGCCTGGTGTTCTCTCTCTCGTCCAATGGGTTTCAACTCTGTGACCTCTGACTGGTGCGGAACGTCTGGAGACAGATCCAGGTGTGCTCCTAAGTTATAGAAAACGTCAATTTCACAATATTCTAATTAGGCACCGCTATGCACGCGAACATCCAACATACCTCCATGAAGCTATTTTGGCCGTGCACTTCTTGAAGTAATCAGAGAAAGACACAAAACTGTCAACGGCTGACACAGCTGGGGAGCCATGCAGTGCTCTGGTGGACTTCGGTATGATGGACGGAGATGGGAAGTGGTTCCAGACACATTTCATAGGAAGGGAGCACACCACCGAATGGTCTGGCTGGGCTCGCTGCTCTGCTTTCCTCCTGCTCTCCTCTCCCCTGACGGTGAGACTCTGAGGCCTGAAGGTGATTAAAACACCCATCTGAGAGTGTATCAAAACACAGAACTAAGACAAACAGACCGTTATATTGATGACTGACAGGCAGAGACAGACAGGCAGAGATATAGGCGGAGAGACAGGAAGACAGACAGGCAGATAGACTAGGATCCACAGGGAAAAGGAGTGCGAGTTGGATGTAGGGCCAAATATTGCTCCATATCATGTTACTTGAAACAATAAACCAGGAGACTTTCAACGATAATATTATACAGGAACGTTTCTTAGTGTACAATAATTGTGTTAAAAAGAGAAATAATGATTGTGTGTGTGATTTGTGGGTCAGCTTCAGATGAGAGGAGAGTGTATGTGGAAATTCCTAGTCAGCAAGTGTTTAACAAGACGAACAAATACTCTGCAGCTTGGCAACACGGATGCGTTCATCAGAATGCATAAAAGCCAATTCCCTTCGGAATCACATGTTGTTTTTGGTTTTTGGATATCTGATAACCTTGATAGGTGATAATGTCTTTCTGTACACTCATGTAGCCACTACACTGAGAAACCGCTAACATTACCTCAGTGCAGCTGTTTTACCTGAAGTAGGAGTATTTACACAAGAAGCAGCGAGTTTGGAGAAGACACACTTGCTCACTTCCTGAAGGAATCTATTGACACGGGTGAGTTGATGGATTTTAATAATAGAACTGGCAACTTGTCTGTACCTTGCAGACCAGAGCGAATCCATCATTACGTTGTTGCTACAGTACACCATGCACATGAAATCCACATTTGGATCAGTGTCTGTGAGACCGGCCCTATGAATAGTAATGCTTGTCCAACCTTTTATTGGCTGGATGCTTTACACATTGACACAAATTGTTTCTATGCATCAATGCAGTAAAGGCAAACATTTATTTTTCAGCATATGGAAGTGTATTTGTATATACAAAGAGAATTGAAAAATGTATTGTAAATTATTTGGCTATTACTTAATTGGTGTATGGAACTTATAGAAAAATACATAGATATGATTTAAAACAGATGGCCAAAGAAATCAATAAATAGTATTTTTGTATTTCCAAAATCTGAGGGAAAATTTTTGTAATGTTTCACCGGCAATATTCTGGCACTAAATTAGCCATGCATGTACTTTGCTATTGTTACAAAGGATTTTGGCGTACCTTTCGATGGATTCTACTTAAAGAAAATTGCAAGAAATTACCTGGGCTCTCTGTATTTTTTTTTCAAACCAGAAGTGCCATATAAATAGCAGTGGGAAATAGGTTATTCTAGATACCTTTCCTACATTCTCTTGTATGATTTTGGGAGAAAAATTGAATAAAGTGTTCTTTGATGATTCTTTGAAAACCAAAAACGGTTTTACCTAGAACCACATACAGCTCCAGAAAAAATTAAGAGACCACTGCACCTTTTTCTTTCCTTTCCAAAAAAGTCAAAAAGGAAGGTTTTGAGTGAGGAACAGAAGGATTAAAATTAAGAGACCACTGCAAATTGAACGCTTCCTCACTCAAAACTTTCCTTTTCAACTTTTTTGGAAAGGAAAGAAAAAGGTGCAGTGGTCTCCTAATTTTTTCCAGAGCTGTATAATATTTCCCAGCATGCTCCTTGGTAGGGTGAATTTTAGAATGAAAATATTTCACATGTACATATATTCCGCTAATAAGATTAAAAACTAATTCTAAACCAAATTCAATCTGTTAGTATTCAGAATTATTGCATGACTAAAATGGTAGTTTCAATCTAGCAACCTTGTGGTAACTTGTGAGAAAAACAAGGCAAACCGAAGATCCTTATCTGTCTATGTAGCAGATGCTTTAAGGGTGTATGAGAGTTTACATTTACTGTACAGCCTTAAGTATACCAATTACGGCCTAATTAATCAACGCAACATTTGACTGCAAGGATGGCTGTTGCTACTGTTCCTATTGTTTCTCTGCCCCCTCCATATTCTTTTCTTCCACACCCCGGCGATCCTGTCATTTCCTGGGATTAATGGTTCAATTAATTTATTCATTAAATTTTTAGAGGTTTAGCTTACCTGCTAGCAATAGGAATGGGCATTGTTTCGAGGGTGAGGAAGTGTATCATCCTGTTTCACTGTCTCTGGGAACAGTGGACACTTGTGATGAGACTGTAACTGCACTAAATAGACATTTCTGGAATCCCAAAACATACTCTTGATGAGATCACTGTTTAAACACGACGTCCACACCTGGGTGAGTCAGCAAGCCAATTCCTGGCTGATTTAATAGTACGTTGCTCAAAAAAATTAAGGAAACACAATCATCACAGTATAACACCAAATAAAAAACATCAGGGATATCAGTCTGTCCAGTTAGGAAGCATAAGCAATTGTGAATCAATGTCACCTGTTTTGGTGCAAATGAAAGTGACAACAGGTGGAGAGGCAAAAGCAAGACAACCTCCAAAATGGTTTTGCAGGTGGTGGCCACAGACAGTTGCACTCTCCTTATCCTTCCTGACTGATTCTTCTCTAGTTTTGCATATTGCTAGTGTCCTTGTCACTACTGGTAACATGAGGCGGTACCTGCAGCCCATTCAGGTTGCATAGGTAGTCCAGCTCCTCGAGGATGGCACATCCATACGTGCCGTCGCAAGTGTCTCCCAGTACAGTCTCAAGAGCATGGAGGAGATACCAGGAGACGGGCTGTTACATGAGGAGAGCCGGACAGGGCCGTAGAAGGGCATCAACCCAGCAGCAGACCGGTATCTGCTCCTTTGTGCGAGGAGGAACAGGAGGAGCACTGCCAGAGCCCTCAAAATGACCTCCACTGGGCTACTGGTGTGCATGTTTCTGACCAAACTGTCAGAAACAGACACCATGAGGGCCTGACTTCCTCTAGTGGGACCTGTGCTCGCAGTCCAGCACTGTGCAGCTCAATTGGCATTCGCCAGAAAACCCCAGAATTGGGTCTAAGGATTGACAATCAGAACTTACGCTGGTGCAGTGGGCCATGGGTTCCTCCTGGTGCTGGACAGTGCTCGGCCTCATGTGGCCAGAGTGTGTAGGCAGTTCCTGGATGACGGAGGCATTGATGCCATTGACTGGCCCTGATGTTCCTACAGACCTTTATCCAATTTAGAACCTCTGGGACATTATGAATTGTGCATCTGACACCATCAAGTAGCACCACTGACTGTCCAGGAGCTCACTGATGCCCTGATCCAGGTCTGGGAGGAGATCCCCCACCATCCGTTGTCTCATCAGGAGCATGCCCAGACATTGTCAGGAGTGCATACAGGCATGTGGGGGCCATACACACTACTGAGTCACATTATGGGTTGCCATGATGAAATTCATGCAAGTTGGAACAGCCTGTAATTTCAATTGTTTACTTTGATTTTCGGTGTGAGTTTGAATCCAGCCCTCAATCGGTTGGTGATTTTGGTTTCCATTGAACGTTGTTATGTCATTTTGTTCTCAACGAATTACACAAGGTACAGTAATGATTTTGATCTTTAATATATGTTGTTCATCGAGACCTGATGTGTGATTTAGGTGTTCCCTCAATGTTTTTGAGCTGTGTATTAGCATGGCTGTGTAACTTTGGTATACTCACAGATGTACTCAGCTGATCGGAAAAAAAACACCTAACATGTACTACAGCGTTTGCTACACGAAGATGCTACTCATACCCTAGGCAATGCTCTCACACTTGATCTCCAGTTTGAGTCAGCAACTGAATGCGTTTCTAAAATTGCTGGGTCAGTGCCTTTTTCTTTGATTGCTGCTCCAGAACAGACCGCTGCAGAGTCCTGACTTCACGTGTGATAGGAACCCAGCTGCTGGGATACAGCTAGCATGGCCCCAACACACACGACAACAGAGACGCTATGGTAACTGCTTTGCCTCTCTCCACCCCATTAGAGCTCTTGGCGGCCCAGCCCAAGGCCAAACATCCAGACATCTGTTCACCCATGAAACTACGGCATGCATGACGTTCAGGTGTTGATGCATACAGTGGCCCCTATCCAGTTAACGTTTCTATGGGACCCGTCTACGCGGAACAATAGTGCTTTCCCCTACTCCTCGACACTGGTGCCAAGGTGTCTCTGCTTAATATAACTAAGTACAGACAGTTCTTCCACCACCTGCCGCTGCGGGTACCTTCTACAAGCCTTTGTGGTTATGGCCAGAGCAGGATTAACGTTGATGGCATCCCGCAGTTCCCTGTACGCTATGGCTAAAGGCATTGAGTCATTCTTTTGCATGTCACTCTCATGGTGCCAAGATCATGCGCATCAACCTCATTGTGGGCCTCTGCTTTTGCCTTTTCTCAGGACAACAATGGTGTAAATATACTCCTCTTCTTCATAGCAGCAATAATGGCTCAACCTGTTTAATGGTCACGTCCCCCTTGGCAAAGGGCATAACCAAACCTATCGATGCCTCCCCCTGAGTTTCAAACCTGGTTGTGGACGAAATAAGGGCAAAGAAATTAGGGCAGCTTAGTTTGCGTCAACCTCCGAGTTGTGAAAAAAGCAGGGCTCCTAGATAAATACCCTCTGCCAACAATTGAAGAGCATGATGACTGCCCTAAATGATTGCCTATGCTAGGTGTTCACCGGTATCACCTCACATTGAACACAAAGAACTGTGTGTTAAACTCTGTGGGGCTCCATGTGTGAACCACAGCTATCTTTCCACAAGTTGTTGCTTGCTCTTTGAGGTTTCAGCCTCTGTGTTTTGCAAAAGCACTTTGTGAAGCCTGCTGATGTAAAAAGGGCTTTATAAAATAAATTTGACGGATTGATCTTTCCTCTCCAGTTGAATGTCGATGCCTTCCTTAAAGTTCTAGTTACAACGGTTACATCAGAAATGGATGGTTGCGTCTTGTTTCACCTCAAATGGAACCGAATTGGAGTCATGCTGTCATAGCGCGTGGCCACTGCATAGAGATTCCCCCAGATTTCAGGAGACGCGTGCTAGCAATGTCACATGCTGGTCACCTTGGTGTCGTAAAAGGCAAACAACATTGCCGCAGTCTTTTATGATGTCGTGTTCTCGCCATCTCACCAGCAGAAAGTCTCAAACTGGCCTGAGGTCTTGGCCGTGTGCACAGTGACAGCCGGAGCTGCAGGGTCTTCACCATGGACAACAGTTCATATGTTACCTCACAGCCAAAGGTGTCATCCCACAGACCTTCTTTCACTACAGAGCAGAACGTCATTCAATTACTGATGTCTCCCCAGCCTTGTCCTACCTCTAACTAGACTCCGCCCACCGGTGGCACCACCACCTCATGCACTGGCCGGGCACTCAGTGAGGAAACACCAGCGCAACATGAAGCAGAGGTTTGACGCATAGAACCGAGTCCAACCACCAACTCTTAAAAAATCGTACTGGAACAGAGCCCTCAGAACCCATTAGACGAACAAACTGAGCACGTTTTGCTCCTCCCCGTGCCAGTTGATGGAATGCTTAAATCCAGCTGTTAAATGGATCCCGGTGGCAGGCCAGCTGCTTCAGCAGGATTCCCGCACTGCTGAACCTACCTGATACTGCCACTGCTAAAAAGGACAAGCCTGTTGCAATGCCACCTATCTGGTAACCGCTGGTACCTGGTCCTGCTACAGTTGCCTCAGAGGCCTCGCCAGCCAGAGCCTGTTCCAACCCTGGGTTGAGGTAGAAGGAGTTTGGGAAGACATGCCTGAAAAGATCAATTAATACTAGTTATAACTAACACGTCACATACTGTAGGAGTCGTATTGCAGGATCATCCAAGCCCCCCACAATATTTGACCAATTTTGTTATCAGTCCTTTGACCTGAAAAATCTCAGTCGCTCCTATGGACTTTGGCCAATGTGCATTGCTTAAAAAATGAATCCAAATAATTAGCAGTGAAACACATGAATGTTTTGGAAACTGTTGTGGCAACTTCCAGCCACGTAAGCGTTAATGTAGCGCTGCAGGCATAGGCCGGCTTGTGGTTAGCGGTGGTCCTGCTCCTGGGCTTTTTGAGGCGTTGCCTGCAAGGATTCGATAACAAGCACAAGGGCCTTTTCTCTCAAAGTCCTTAAACTCTCCTGCGGAGTGGCATTTGGATGGTTCTGTCAGGGCATACCCAGGGGGTCCTGGTGGCCAGACTGGCTTCATTAGTGTCTCTAACCCGGTAGAGTAAATTAACTGCCTCCTGTATACGCTCCTATGCCCTGAGGTCTGTTATGGCTGAGGGGCTTTGGAAAAAGCCTTGTGTCAGACACACTGCGAGAGCGCTAAGCAGGAGCAGTTTGGACACAGCTAGCCGAGTGGCAGACCGACAGGCTCCCGCTGGGCAGTAGCTAAACTTGACTGAACTACAGGAAGTAAAAACTCTTTCTGAATATGTTTGTGCGGTATGTGAAAGGAATTTGTATTATCATGCCTGGTTGGATGACATCACATTCATTTTGAAACCTTAAAATCAGTTATTATAAAACAGAGAGGACAAGGTCAGAAAAGTATGCAGTTTTGCAAGTACAATATTGAAGGTTAATGGATTTTAAAGTATCTTGGATAATGTCACACTGTAGGGGGAAGATAACACAACAGTTTTCCATGTTGTAGGCCCGTGTGCTATGTTAAAGAACCTCATATATCTCAAAAGCCTAAAGGGTCAGTCCGTATCAGATGTTCTGAAACTAAAACGAAATAACCTGTAGAATTGGTCAACATTGAGGTGCACGTATGTCAGGCAATGGAGGCCTGGTCCAAATCAGAGGCCCAATAGAGCATTTCACAGAGGAACAGTCCTGACTGGGACCAGACCACTACCTCTCCACATCACACTAAATATAAGGAACCTCCAGCTCAGTCTGTGATTATTTGTTTCCATTAGGCTTGTACGTGCCTGTTGTAAAACCAACAGCCGAGCGCCTCGTAACATTGTGTTGAACAGCCACGCGGCATTCAGGATCTGACAGTGCTCATCTGGATAAACTTAGGCAGATGTAAGGAGGGCACAGCCTGCTCACCTAGGTGTCACACCTTTGCCTTTTTCATTTCCTCCTCAGAACACCCCCATGTCCAGTGTCAGACTCTTTCACGCCGTCCCAGTTGCTCTCTTCCACGGGCGAGAGGCCTAATGAGAGCCAGATGTGCTCCAGATGGGTCTAATTTCCGAGGCCTGGCACGGTGTGGAACCTAAGGACTCCAGGGGGTCCCCATCAAACTGCCATTTTGGTTCTGCTCATTCACATCTATCTGGTCAAAAGCCTCTGACCTGGAGATGACCACAACAAATCGGCCTGGACACACCTCTGAATTTCAACCAAACAATAGCTCAACACTGTGCATATATAAACACTGAAGGTTAAGGAAATCAATTATTCCTCACTGTCTATAGCTGTAGTAAAACTAACACACCCAACATTTGTCCGGACATCTTCACAAGCAGACAGCATTCCCTCCAGCTGGCCACTATGAGAATTTCTCTCCCTCAGTAGTCCAGTCAAAGGTCCGTGTTCTTCCACTATCAGCTGAGCCAGCTAGTTTATTCACCCAAATGTAGACCACAAACCCAGAGACCTTCGACTCTTAAACCCAGTGTACATATGATGTGCATAGTATTTATTAGGATTTTTTATGTTAATATGTTCTCTAACCACATGCATAGTTGTGTGGTCAAGGCCACGGTCTCTGCTGTGTTGCGCTTGTCAGTGACTGACTCAGTTTATGACAGCTGGCTCCAGAGATTGCAGCCATATATAGGTCATATAGGCCCCTATGATGTCACATAAGGGCACATTGCATGTCAGCTCACGCGTGCTTCATCTGGGGTGCACATGTGACATATAAAAGATGGGGTGTTTAGGGGGGTTGGGAGAATGGTTGGTTTTGGTCACTTTTGGGATTGGACCGTGTGAACAGTCCAGGAAAGTGGTGCCTTGGGGAGCCCTCACTATGGCAACAACAGCTGCAGACAGTTGTCCGATGTGAATCAGAGGCTTCTACAGATGTGACATTTTGAAGGATGTAAGAGATTTGTGTTGAACTGACAGAGGGAGAAGAGAAGAGGTGCCTAGTTTGGTTTGGCAAGAGAGGTCTCATCATGGCCTTCCAGTGTTCCTGAGAAGATAAGCAACTAATAGTGGATTGACATCAGAATGACATCAGAATCAGGTTCATCACTGAGAAGCAAGTGACCTTATAAACTGAAGGGAAAACAAAAGGAAAATTAAAGATGAAATTGAATTAGTTCATGTCATTATATAAACAAGAAGAGGCAAGAAGCTTTTTGAAGGTTACTTTGACCTCCCTGTTAGATAACTGGGGTAATGGGCTCCTATCCTAAAGCACATTCATCAAAGTGGCACACATTGACCCATATTCCCGAGCAGCTAATATGGTTTAGGTGTGATGTTCACTGTTGTGGAAATCGAAGCCCATTCGTGGGTGAATTCAGTATGCGCCTCATTTCCCTTGAAATCAATGAGAGCCCCATGTTTTGGGCCTGTCTAGTCTTTATCACCTCAGGAAGTGAAGACACACTGGGGTCTCTACGTCTGCGTCTGGTGTTTATTTTATTTGACAGGAAATAACCAAAAATCTCTTTTTCTTTAGGAACAGGTGTCAGAGAACTTTCAGAAATAATTAAAACCCATTTCGGGGCCATCCTGCAGCCAGGCCTAAGTATCCCGGGAGATTCCAGAGAGGAGCTCCGTACATAAGGACCACAGAACTGGGTTAGTTTGTTTGATGGATCCGAGCCAGAGAGAGGGTTTTCTGCTCACTATTCCACTATCCTGACTTCACTGTCACTCTCCTGTGTATATCTCCCAGCTGCAAAGTCCCGTCAGGGAGACAGATATGTGGAGCACAAGGGTTGCTAGGGTTAGAACAAAACAGAGACGTTATGAGTCAGCAGGAACGTTTGGATTAGACAGCTATCAGGGCACATCTCATCATCCACATTTTCATTTCATTTAGCAAAGATTTGTCATTATTACAAGTAATTAATATGGCAGAGTTAGTGAAATGGAGAGTTATAATACAGAACATTCACTGGCGTTTTCCCAGACCAAGATCAAAGCGATCCTTCGAATCCAAAACGTACTTTCAATGAATCGTTTCAACTGAGCATGATTTTTGGTCCAGGAACACACTCTTGTAGGCTTTTCTGGGTCTGGGAATCTGTCCCCCAGAGCATGAACATATGGTGGATAAAGTAGCAAAGTATAATTACATTATTCAATTTTGACTGTTACTCATGTTAAACAAATAGATCATGAAAATAACGTCTTTATGGGAACTGGAGGAAGATTCATCACATGAGAGTTTGCCTATGGTAGAAGCTTTTTCTTTAAATTAAAAGGTGCATCACTTTCTAAATGGACTGGCTTGGATTGGGAACAACCCCAGATCTGTCCGGCACATCACTTCCAAGTTTTCTATTCTGTGCCTGAACAGCGTGACCTTGGCCTGACAATAAAGGGACACACCAGTACTCCTTTGCCAAGGTGGTTGATTACAGTTGGACGAACGCTCCACATCTAAGCCCATCTGTCAGGAAGAGGACTGATGAACAGCCCGGTCACCCCCCCCCCCACACTCCTGATCACCCTCACACCTGGGACCAGTGACCCTGTAAACGAGAAAGCAATTAGAGTGCTGAGAGAGCCATCCCTCCCCCTGTGCCCTGTGCCCAGGGTTTGGTGCCTGGCCAATCTGTCTGTTCACGGCCCCAAAATTGCATTTTGTTTTGTGGCCAGCTAGGGAAGATACATTAATCAGTGGTGTCCCATGCTCTTTGACAGGATTCTGCCATGTGTTGGTATGAGTAGGAAGGTTGTTGTGCTTCCAGGACAGAGCCTTGTCAAGAGTACCAACACTGGGCTGTTTCTGCAGTGGTTTCCATACAGTATCGATCCCTAAACTGATGTTAGTCTCTTCGCACCTCTGTTGTGGTAACAAGTGTTGGCTTTATGAGGCGCTATTGCATCGGGCATGGGCCAGTTCGACAGACTGATTGTTGACAGACAAACAAACAGACGGCAAGTGGAGTATGACAGAAGTGGGAGGCGTGAGGAGAGTACAGAAGGAAAGTGAGTTGTTAAGACAAAGAGGCCCATAAAGAACAAAAATGTGTTTTCCTTATCATGATTCTCAATTAATGGATCATTTCCCTCCAGTGAGCGTGGAAGAGAACGAAGTGAGAAAAAAGGTGCTCTCAGATCGAGACCTCTCAACAGGGATGTTTTCTTTGGAGAGCCCACTGCTAGGAATGCATCTGTCTTTCCTGTTCCATCACCAACTGAATGTTTTAGGCGTCGCCTTGTTCAATCTCATTTTAAACTTAGTTTTCATCCGTGTCAGTAAACACACGTTTTCATTTGTCTTGTTTCTGGTATATACACCGATCAGCCATAACATTATGAACACCTGCCTAATATTGTGTAGGTCCCCTTTTGCCGCCAAAACAGCCCTGATCCATCGAGGCATGGACTCCACTAGACCTCTGAAGGTGTGCTGTGGTATCTGGCTTCTAGACCTTAGCAGCAGATCCTTTAAGTCCTGTAAGTTGCGAGGTGGGGCCTCCATGGATCGGACCTGTTTGTCCAGCACATCCCACAGATGCTCGATTGGATTGAGATCAGGGGAATTTGGAGGCCAAGTCAACACTCGTTGTGTTCCTCAAATCATTCCAGAACCATTTTTGCTTTGTGGCAGGGCACATTATCCTGCTGAAAGAGGCCAATGCCATCAGGGAATACCGTTACCATGAAAGGGTACACATGGTCTTGAACAATGCTCAGGTAGGTGGTACGTCTCAAAGTAACATCCACATGAATGGCAGGACCCAAGGTTTCCCATCAGAACATTGCCCAAAGCTTCACACTGTCTCCGCCAGCTTGCCTTCTTCCCATAGTGCATCCTGGTGCCATGTGTTCTCCAGGAAAGCGACGCACACACACCCAGCCATCCACGTGCTGTAAAAGAAAACGTGATTCATCAGACCAGGGCACCTTCTTCCATTGCTCCATGGTCCAGTTCTGATGCTCACATGTCCATTGTAGGCACTTTTGGCAGTAGGACAAGGATCAGCATGGGCAGCCCCCTTGTCAGCAGCTACGCAGCCCCATACGCAACAAACAGCGATGCACTGTGTGTTCTGACACCTACGGCTACGCAGCCCCATACGCAACAAACAGCGATGCACTGTGTGTTCTGACACCTTTCTATCAGTACCAACATTAACCTTTTCAGCAATTTGAGCTACAGTAGCTCATCTGTTGGATCGGACCACACAGGCCAGCCTTCGCTCCCCACGTGCATCAATGAGCCATGGCTGCCCATGACCCTGTTGTCGGTTCACTGCTTTTCCTTCCTTGGACCACTTTTGATAGGTACTGACCACTGCAGACCGGGAACACCCCACAAGGGCTGCAGTTTTGGAGATGATCTGACCCAGTCATCTAGCCATCACAATTTGGCCCTTGTCAAAGTCGCTCAGATCCTTACGCTTGTTCATTTTTCCTGCTTCTAACACATCAACTTTGAGGACAGAATGTTCACTTGCTGCCTAATATATCCCACCCACTGACAGGTGTCATGATAACGAGATTATCAGTGTTATTCACTTTACCTGTCAGTGGTCATAATGTTATGGCTGATCGATGTATCTCACTGTAAAGATAAAGATGCCAGGAACTGCTTTTCCCATGATCCTCTAGAGGGAGCACCTAGGCATTATGAATTTATAAAGAACATCAATAGATAGACTGTAAAGATGTTTTACGAATGATCATTTTGTATCAGTCTGTGTGTGCATGGGTTTAAGTTAATAAAAATCAAATGTTACGTGTGGTGTTAAAGGGGAACAATGATGAACATTGAAATGTTTTTATAGGTTCATAAATCCCACTAAGTCATTGTTGGACTGTCTGTCAAAGTGCGCAGCTCTCTCACTAAGGGAGAGTGAGGTAGAGCTACTGCGTATCTTCCTGAAGAACTTATTAAATATTTTGGGGGTAACGACAATAACAGTCTATCAGTGAGGAAAAATGATAAATGATTGATGATACAAGTATTTCAAGTATTCACCCACTACATTTTGTGATGATATGTAGTGTCCAAAATCAAGTTTGATTTAATTGGAATTTCTTCAGAGAGGGAACGTTTGGAAGCAGTGTGGCCAACGCTTAGGATTCCTTTTCTCGCAGAGCAACGGAACTTTTGGATAGAAGACAACTGATTCAGATAAGATTGAACTGTTTTGTCTCATACTACCCGAGTAGAGAGAACCTGAACTTTTCCAAACCAAGGACAAATATTTTATTTTGGTATTTTTTCCCAAAAGGGAAAAACATTTTTTCATTTTAAATATTTTTGGGGTAACAAACAGTTATAGGGTTGAAGGTGAGGACAATTCATAATTGTGAACATTTCCAAGTAAGGTGAATTTTGTTATAAATGTTCCAGCTGTCTTAACTTTTCTTTTACAAGTCTCTTGTAGTGAGTCAATTCATTCTACTGCTTAGAATCTAGGTTTGGAAGTCAAGCAATAATCTGTTCTAATTTAGCATCAGAGGTGCTACAAAAGTAATGCTTCTGATTGCCATGTTATAATACACAAAGCACACATTGCCTTGGGATATTCTGGGCAAGGGTTGAGGATTAACATTTTCACCATCGCCCCCCCCCACCCCTCCCTTAGCTGCTGTCCAAGCTCCTATATGGTCAATTCATCATCTGTGTATTATGGTTAGAACAAGTAAGGCTCTATCCCCCGAAAAATTTCCTTCCTGCTCGTAGTCAGACATGATATATATGCATTTTCCTTTCTCTCTCAAGCAAAGTTTGACATTCCGAGATGAATATCAAAGACAAAATAGATAACTTGCTTTCTAGCTAGTGAATACTAACTTTCGTTTACAGTGTATACACTTACTCTTCCCGAACGAATGCGTGGATTGATACAATTGTGAACAAAAGTGACCGGTAAACATTGGAAGTACCCATTTATTTGAAATGAGAAACTTTATTTTGAGGAATACAACTTTGTCATGTTCTTTGAGGTAAACAACACCACTTGTCCTAGTTTGGAGTGTTTTAGTAGTTTTTCACTTGCAATGCAGCTTTGTGATAATGGTATGTACACTTTCCATCCATGAATTTGTACGATGCTAATAACGCTTATTAGTGATGGGCAAACAAGGCTTCATTAGCGTTATTTTAGGAGCAGGATATGATGCTGGCAGCAATCAGATTTTCTTTATCACAATAAAAGCCATCATTGAAATATATAAGGCAATATAGTTAACAGTCTAGTCTGTAAAAAAGAACAGACAAGAACTACGAAGGAACGGACATTAAACATAAAATGACAGACTAGATTGACAGATAAGATTAACTATATTGCCTTATATATTTCAATGATGGCTTTTATTTTGAAAAAGAAAATCTGAGTTAGCACTGCTAGCATTATATCCTGCTGCTAGAAGAACGGTAATGAAGCCTCGAATGGCCATCACTAATGCTAATTACTGACTGAGACTGAGCTGAATACTGGATTGTTTTAAAAAGTGACTCCATGTGCCTGAAGGACAAAGGGGACTGTCACCGAAATATGATTTTTGGACAAACTATACCTTTAACTACAAATAAAAATATTTATAGTTTTATTTAGTTTCTTGCATAAGTATTCATCCTTTTTGCTATGACACATAAAAGTTGTAGGGCAGCCAGAAGTCCCATAATTAGTAAAATAGAAAATTAGAAAATAATAGAAAATTTGAAATTAAAGTGGCAGATGATCTCAGATTGAACCTATTTCAACCTAGATGGCCTCAGAGTATGTTAGAATGCATCTCCAAACAAGTACACCATGAAATCCAAGGAGCTTTCAAAACAAGTCCTGGAGAAAGTAAAGTAAAGCACTAATTTGGTTTGAGCTATAAAACATGATCATTGAAAATCCCCAGGAAGACGGTTAAATTCACTTTACAATAATGGAAGACAATGACACAACCACAAGTTTGGCAAGAGCAGGCCCTTCACCAAGACTGAACGACAGGGCAAGGAGGTGGGTGGTCAGAGAGGCCACCACGAGGTCAGTGGCAGACCTGAGGCCGCTGCAGATTTCCATGGCCAGGATGGGAGAAACTGCCCTACTACCCAAGTGCTCCACAAAGCCAAGATATGTGGAGGAGCGGCATATCTCGACACTGCTAAAAATCCATCACATCAAATCCTGTTTTGATTGTGGTTGGATGTGGTTGGATGAGATCAAAATGAAACTTTTTCTCCACATGCAAAGGCTATGTGTGGTGCCAAGACACCACTGCTCATCTCTCTGAGAACACTGAAACATACTTCCTGTGCTGAGGGTAAGTTAATAGTGTCCATATTGGCGATAGTACACCAATCATTGAAACGTATTGGCGATAGTACACCAATCATTGGAACGTATTGACGATAGTACACCAATCATTGGAATGTATTGACAATAGTACACCAATCATTGCAACATATTGGCGATAGTACACCAATCATTGGAACGTATTGACTGATGTAGCTAGTAGATTGTGAGCTTCTTCAAATTCTAGGCATAGAGAGACTTATTAAGGGTACTAATCCTAGAATGGTACGCAGCGTCCCGCCCCCATTGGGGACCTGGGAGCACTAATTGTGTAAGCTGATGTAGGTTCTAGCTCCAGGAGGGACGAGAGAAGACCGTTGACCAGTGAAAACAGGAATTCTTTTGCTGAGGCAAAATATGCAGGTCTCTCCGGAAATGCCCTGCTAATGTGGCTGCATAAGCCGACCCGCTTTGATAGGAGGATCAACATGGGTGGGGCCAACCCATAACGTAATCACCTGGAAGGCAGGTCATTGTTGAGCTTAGTGATACAATGTGCAGTACGTCTGCCACTAACAGTCTGGATGAGCACACTGATGCTGTGACATCATACATAAGCTTCTGTGAGGACAGCTGTGTACCAACACGGACCAGGCTGAGTTACAACAATGACAAATCCTGGTTCACAGCTAAACACCGACGAAAAAGGAGGAGGCGTTCAGGAGCGGGGAGAGAGACAGGTTCAGAGTGGGTATATACAGCTTTGGTCAGGCAGTGAAGGAAGCCAAGTGCCTGTATGGAGAGAAATTAAAACAACAGTTCTCAGCCAACGACTCTGCTTCTGTTTGGAGAGGCCACCAACTACAAGCCTAAGTCCCCCCACTGACCTGTGACTTGCCAACAACCTGAGTGAGTTCTGCAGATTTGAAAGACAAAAGGGCAGTCCCGACAACATACTTTCTACCCTGTGTGTCCAGCCATCAACAACTTTCAATCCTGGAGGGGGACGTTAACAGTCTATTTAAGAGACAGAACCCCCGCAGAGCAGCTGGGCCTGATGGTGTCTCCTTATCCAGTCTAAAGCAATGTGCAGATCAGCTTTCTGCTGTGTTTACTGACACTTATTTTTAACACCTCACTGGAGACATGCTGTATTCTGGCCTGCTTCAGATCCTCCATCATCATCATCCCAGTCCCCAAGAAGTCAAGGATCACAGGACTTAATCACTACAGACCTGTCGCCCTTTGGTTATGAAGTCATTTGAGCGCCTTGTGCTGTCCCACCTCAATACCATCACCGACCCACTACATGACCCACTGCAGTTAGCCTACAGAGCCAACAGGTCTGTGGACAACGCGGTAAACATGGCTCTTCACTTCATTCTCCAGCATCTGGATTCACCTGGAACCTACGCCAGAATCCTGTTTGTGGACTTCACAGTTCCACATTCAACACCATAATTCCCGCTTTGCTCCAAGACAAGCTATCCCAACTGGGAGTGCCCAAGTCCACATGCAGGTGGATCACAGCCTTCCTGTCCAACAGGAGGCAGCACGTGTGGCTGGGGAAGCACTTGTCTGACCCCCTGACCATCAGCATCGGCTCCCCCCAAGGCTGTGTCCTGTCCCCCCTACTCTTCTCCCTGTACACCAACAGCTGCACCTCCAGTCACCACTCTGTCAAGCTCCGGAAGTTTGCGGATGACACCACCCGCATTCAATTTATTTATGATGGAGACAAGTCCGCCTACAGGTGGAAGATTTACCATCTGGTGTCTTGGTGCAGTCAGAATAACTTGGAGCTCAACACACTAAAGACAGTGGAGATGACAGTGGACTTCAGGAGAAACCCAGCTGCCCTTCCCCCCATCGCCCTGGGTGGCTCCCCAGTCAACTCTGTGGAGTCCTTTCACTTTCTGGGCACCGCCATCACCCAGGACCTCAAGTGGGAGCTGAATGTTACCTCTTTTACAAAGAAAGCACAGCAGAGGATGTACAGGTGCTGGTCATATAATTAGAATATCATCAAAAAGTTGATTTATTTCAGTAATTCCATTCAAAAAGTGAAACTTGGATATTATATTCATTCATTACACACAGAATGATATATTTCAAATGTTTATTTCATTTAATTGTGATGATTAAAACTGACAACTAATGAAAATCCCAAATTCAGTATCTCCCAAAATTAGAATATTACTTAAGACCAATAAAAAAAAAGGAATTTTAGAAATGTTGGCCAACTGAAAAGTATGAACATGAAAAGTATGAGCATGTACAGCACTCAATACTTAGTTGGGG
>JACXGI010003595.1:43552-61280 GCA_016801175.1 Esox masquinongy | reverse complement strand
GTGGCCAATCTCTCTTTTTGTTCTGGCGGGGGGAAAAAGCTCCTGTCCCCTCGTGGCACCAGGCCTGGATGGCCTTCACATGGTCAGTGTAAAGGAACAAACTGGTTTAATTTATTTTACATAAAGGCACAGTTCAGTTAGAGAGAATACATTTTACCACACAGCTTCCTTCCAGCTCTTTTTTTTTTTGAGTTTTGGTTGAGCAACTTTATTCAGGATTCAATTACAGATGCCAACGGACTGTATTGAATGGAGAATGAAGTACTACAGTACAATGACGTCACACGCCATTTTATTTGACAGGATAGTGGTTAAAGAGTTTGATGACAGAGCATTGGATGGGATTTAAACCCATGCTGTAGCAGTGCTCCAGAGGCAGTGACTTCAAACACTGGACCACCCTGGGACCACTCACATGACTTTCAGACATAATGATCATGCACTTGGGAGATAAGGGTTTGTAATGAGCAGTCTCAACAACAAAAAAATGATTAGGTTGAATTGCATCATTTTTAATTTTCAGCATAACCTACAGTGATCAAGTCAAACAATACAGCAATCACAATGGGAACCAATACAAAAGAGAATGCATAGAAACCATTTATATTTCACTCCAGATTCTCTCTGTTGGATATCTACAATGTTTGGTTATTGAGAGATGAAAACAGTAAATTCTTGTAGTTAATGAAACCAATAAATTCCTCTGAGTGACTGAGTTAGACACTAAAATCAGCATGAGGTCAGTGATGAGGGTCTTTGATATGAAAAGAGCGGTGGACCTTGCGTCCATTGAGAGGCTGAGGGGGCCTGAAGTTGTCTTCCATGCAGCACGGCGGCTGTCCTTCCGCACTAAACATCAAGCTACGAAATGTACTCATCTGTCAGGAGAGAGTGTGAGCGAGAGAAAAATAAAAATAGGACAAAAGAATGGTTAGGGTAATATCTGTGTGAACAATGTTGGGTGGCTCATACTATAGGCGTGCCCAGGGATTACTGGGTTTCAAAATCTACTTCCCATATTTACTCAACTCAATGAGCAGGACGTAAAATACAGTCTTAACCACTGAAACATAAGCAAATTGCAGTATCAGTTTTCCTATCCATTGTTAAAGTAGACCACAATGTAGAACAGACAGGTTCCCCTTATATTTTGGACAGCAGTCCCTGCCCGTTTCCAGACCACCTCTGAAACCTTTTTAGAGTCCCAGAACACTATAGGCTCTTTATTAACAACTGGTGTCGACAATTAGTAATATGCACTCCATCCAAAAAAAAGTACCAGTATTGGGGGTATGGGTTGTTTGGGTCTATGTAGTATGAATGGGTAACAGGATAGGAATGCATGTTTAAGAGTTTTAACAGTCACTGTTTCAGGGGCGGCTATGCATTTAAATCTGCCCAGTTCACACGAGCTGCAAGCAATGCTGCCTTTGCCCACTGCAAAGGTTACAATGGTTACAATGGTTAAATCTATTAACCATTGTATCCCAATATGGTTCCAAAAGGACTGTCTAGCCTGGTTTGAAAACCATTTATCTGAGTCTGTAAAGGTTGATACAGTGTCAAATCTGAGGGCCTGCTGTCCTCTGAGAGTATAGGTGTCCCTACCACACTGACCACTACCACCTGTGCCTCCTTCATCACTGTGACCTGTACACTCTGGTGAACCGGCCCTCCAAACACACAATTCCAGACTTTCTTTCAACTGAATGCCTTTGGCCATTTAAAATGAGAATTGTTTCTCAACTCTCTTGCCTGGTTAAATAGTGGTAAAATAAACACACTGATGAAGCTGATAAGTACAAGGACCTTGCAGTATGCTTTGATTTGATGGGTCTGTGTAAAAGGATTTTACCTGGGCAGAGCTGACACTGATTGGTTCCCTCAGGACGATCCAGGTGACACACTCCAACAGAGGGGGAGTGGTCAGGGAGCCACTATATGTCCAGAAGTCCAGTGAGGGAGGCAGTAGAGTATGGGCATCAAAGTTGGGAAATGGAGTTTGCTTCCCCTATGAGAGGGCAAACATTTTGATTGAATACACAGTGTTTAAACAACTTTCCTTAAAATGTCAATATCAATTAATAAAAGAAAATATTTCCAGATAGACTCGATGAGCATTCAATTTGTATTTCACATTTGTTTGGATGGCCGCCAGAGAATCCAGAACAGTCTGCAGCTTGGGGTTTGCAGCACCAATCTGTAAGTATCAAGAAATCACACATTAATCACACTTTGAATTACCAGATTGCAGTCTATTTACAAAGGGGTTATTTAGTCTATTTATTCTACATCATTTCATTTATGTAGTCACTAGTGAAAGTCTGAACACGCCTTGCACCGTCTTCACATTTCACTGTCATGTAGAAAAAGGGGTTAAATTAGATTTTTTTTCCCTGCTACAGATCTACTCAACCTACTGCACATTTTCAAAGTGAAAGAATAGAACGGTTTCCTAACTAATAAGTATAACTAAGATGTCTTGGTTGCATATCTTCACAACGTATTTCAGGGAAGCATGTTTAGCAGCTGCGAATCATTTTGGATTATATTCTACCGACTTGGTGAACTCTTAATGTGACATACCCATTGATTTTGTAAAAATGACTCAAGTTCAGGACCTTAAATTGGAAATCATTGACAGACAGAAATATTCTAACCTTGTCTAAGATTTAAGCTAATTTAGAATACTCATCCGTCTTCTGAAACCCTAAACCTTGTATAGAGTTGTATTTCTCCGCAAACATTCTCATCATAGACAGATGTCAGAGCGTCAACACCAACAAGTTCCTTGTCATTTGGTAGGACCATTCACTTCTCCTCCAGACCCACATCAGCTGACTCAGTCTAAATTTCCACATGTTTAGGCTTGTTTTTTTATGGAAAAAAAGCTTACACGCCCACTACATTTACTTCGGTAAGTTTTTCTATTTATTTTTTCATTTTTTATTGACCTGAAAATTTTGTGTTGGTTGTGTTGATTAATACAGGGATATCTAATGTGATCCCTTTGTAAATTAGGCAGGAAACGTTAAGAGTGTGTAAGGGCTGTGTGGAATTTCACCAGGGACTGTCATTGTGTTAATTTAATGAAATCAGCACCTTGAGAAACACTCCAACCACAGCAAGACCATCAGGATGCTTAATGGCTTCATTAAAGCTGGAGTATTTGTTGTTCCAGTGCACCAGATGGAGCTGAAAATGGAAAAGTTGTTTAACTCGGGTTGCCAATGACAAGACTCATTACAGCTATACGCCTGGTACTGTTGTATAATCTAGGTCTATGCCTGCCTACTTCAGCGGGGAAATGTTTCCCGTCAACGGTGTGCTCAGAGCCCTTGTCGTCAGTTGAGCCCCAGTGGAAGTGGAACTGCTTCAGCCTGTATGTGCCGGAGACAGGGCCTCCAGTCAGTGCTGTGGATAGGAACATGCACACAGAGGTTGTAGCATTTGTTTTGCTTCAGGGCATTGTACACACAGAGACATTGGGCTTTTGAGTGGCTTTCAACTCAAAAGAAAAATTTTGCTAAGCATTACCAGGATATACTTATTTTATATTATTTTCAGATATAATGATCTGAGTGACAATGTGATGATAGCATTGAACAAACACCTATTTTGCATTTGACTATTTCTTGCATAAGACGCTGATATGATCCTTTCCTGTATCTAGAGCAACTGATGTCAACCATCCAGCCAAACGCAAGATACTGATTATTTGTAATGAACACCAGCTCACGGCACCTATTACTGCTACTGTATCTACAGCAGCACTGTACAACAGCCTATTGTATGTGCACAATCAACAAAGACGTTGCATTAAGGAAATGTATTCCCTCATGTGTTTGATATTTGTTTCATGCAAAGCCAATTTTGCTTCCTCCTCCCCTGGAGACCTTGTTAATGAGTGGCATAAAGAAATGTCCCAAGACATTTTTGCCTAAAACCTAGTTGCCTTTTTGGCAGGAGGCTAAACCTTGGTCACGTGATTCTTCCGGTGAACGACATGTAGTTATTAGTAAACTAGTAATTTAAATATATTTTGATGCTGTGGTGTAGTTAACCACTGGAACTATACAAAAATAATTTCAGTTAACATATGACAAATTCTTAAATAAGTGTTTAGTTATTGGTAACTTGGTAAACTCTTCTCAGAGCAGTTTCCCCAAAACTGATAACCCCAAGAACACATCTAAATCATTTTGTTAATTGACTACAAAATCAACATTTTGCAATAGCTAAAAGATCGCAACAATCTGGTGAAAAAAAATTCAGTGGGTAGGTCAGCCTTAAACATTGTTAGGATGGAAATGTAACTCCATCTGTTTGCACTGCTCGCACCATTTCCTATCTCCTCTTGTTTCATCCTGCGCCCTACCCCTCCTGTTTTTCTTTCTTTCCCTCCCCTTTTTCCTTTTGTAAATATTCTTTGTTATTCATCCTCAAACCCACCTTCAACAGAGAAACAGAAGTAACAAACACCTACACAGCTCTTTCATTGTTTCCAAGCACTGTTTACTTTTTACATCTATACTCAATTTCCTCCCAATAAAATCAACCTAACTACCCTGATCTTACCTTCAACCCGATGCTGTCCTCAGTCTAATCCACCTTCGCCATTTATTTTAAACCAGGTTTTATGTTAAATATGGAAATATTCTGTCTGTAGATAAGGTTTAAGATCCCTTCCAGCATCTTCTCCAATCACTTATTTTTAAAGGCTTTGTGAAATTTTCCTTACATGGTGAGGCATTGAAAATGATTGAAAACAGGGTGCTAGCCATTCACAATACATTTTTCTTAGCAATTGCATCACCATAAAATAATTTCCCCCAAAACACATATAGTGCATATAGAAAGGATGTCAATAATTCAACTTAATATATAGCCACTTATTTTCTTGCTGCCACTACACCAGTTCTACTACTCCGGTTCTCACTGTTCTCCCAAATTAGAATGACATTTTGTATAAAATGAAAGGGAATATTTTGTGAAGTAAGAGATTCGACATTATTTAAGACTTACTTGAACTGTCAGTATCATCCACATAGACAACTTGGACGGAATGACCATTGTTCAGGATGTCTATGGAGTCGGCTGGGTTGTACTTCAGTTTGAGGTGCTTAAGAGCAATCTCAAAGGTTGTATGGCTAGAAAGAATATCAATAGGGGATTGCCTGTGTCCATTAGCAGCCCAAGTAGCAGGTCCTATGGCAAAAATAAGTAGAAACAATATAACAGTATAAACATATTGTATTCACTCTTTTTTTAAACAGATCAATTCTAACAAAGCATACATGACTTTTGTTCAAAGACATATACACTGAAATCTTTCACAATAACCAAACAATTTTAAGGTACTGTAAATGTCCGTTTAAAATCTTAACACTGCACAATCAGTCATTTGTTTCTGATGAGTGTATTGACTTACACTTTTACGCAAATAAATTCACAGTTGCAACAAATATTTACAAAAGTTCTCTGCATCAGATGTTACAGAACCGTTGAATGCCTCACCATCTGTCGGTCCGTATCCCCATTCATGAGCCATGGCTATTGACTTATCTGTATCTACGCAATTTATACTGTAATCCTTTTCAATGGTTTGCACCTTGATGCAAGGATACAGTAGTTAGATACAGACTTGAAATAAGTGACAGGGTATTTGTAGTGTACCTTCTCTGCCGTCACTGGTCCGGTATGTCCAGGCGGAATTGGCTTCGTGATCTTGTTGCGGTATAGTAGACTCATAACAGGTGTTATACCTCTGTGTTTCCTGGAGCCAATTATTCATCATTCAGTCAGTTCACTTTCTTCCGGAATGTTAAATGGGAAGAAGTTCCTGTTAGGTGTGCACGCTCAGTTATAACACAGAGTGCAGTCCAGACAATTGTCTCGCTGAAAGCTTTGGTATTTTTAAATTACACACAACACAAATAACTAATATTTTAATCACAATTGGCCTTTTCCTGTGCAATTTTAAATGGGCCAGGACAATCCGTCTGCACTATTTTGTCAGTCCCCAGTGGAGATTTGCTAGGATACCATCTTGCTGCATATATAAAAAACTCAAATAACCAATATAGAAATGACCACTGTTGTTGCTAGTTTAAGTTGTTTTAAGTAGTTGAAATATGTTAATATTTTCAAAAGTAGCCAGCTCAAACTGCAACAACATTGGGTTCACCTGCTCCAACATTTTAGACACTATCCAGAGTGACTTACCGAAGGTTTAAGTGTTTTGCTTGTGGTCACAGCAACACATTTATCACATTGTCAGCTTGGAACCAACAACTTACCTAATGGCTCCTTGCCGTCCTATGAGATGTTGTTTACTTACCGTAGTTGGGGAATTGTGGAATAAATCGGCTGAATTTAAGAATGTGTAAAAATGTACATGATGGCACCGAAATGAACAATGGTTATTTTTATTGGCCTTGTTTTGGGGAGTTCATGTAATGTATATGTACAGTAATCCAGAATAGTACATAGAATGCATTTAAGGTATGGATACTGGTATTGTTTTGTCATAGCTGAATAAGATGTAAAACTTTTACTTATCTATTCCACCAGCCAATCCAAGTAAATTTCTTACCCATCTGCTTCCATCTACTGGAACAATGATGTAACACGGGAACAGACTTGATCATAATATTTTCTTATTAATAAAAACACATGGTAGTTTTTGGATATTGCTTTTTGACTCCGGTAATTCAGGAAAGTTACTGTAAATAATTATGAAGAGGCTATATGACAGGTGTTGGGATCCTAGTGGTACAGTAACCTTGTGGGGATGTAAATGACTATATTAAAATATGTCAAAAATCTCTACCTGCCTTTGTCATATTTTTACACACAAACATATTGGTGTGATTTATGGCAGTCCTGAAAAGACCCTGATATTGACAGGTGCATCTCAACATGAAGCTAGTCTTACAGTGTATCGTTTTTCCTCACTGACAAATGCACAATGGCCACACAGCCCTTTGGGCATTTATGATTGGCAAAGATGGAATGACAGCATGGAAAGTTGTGGAAGGAGATAGGTCTATGTCTTAATATAGACATAGTCACAGAAACATTGATTTAATCTACAGCTGTATGTAATGAATATCTTAAACCTCAAATTAATTACAGTGTGTCACATTGTGACATGTTTCTACTGTAAATTTAGGGTGATTTAAATTTTATTTGGTCACACCCCACTAAAAGCAGAATTTGAATTTATTTGAATAACAAGAAGTTTTGGAACATACTTCTCTGGGATCATGAATAATAATATCTTTCATTTCTGGTTTTATGAACACCAAAAGCAGACAAAGAAAAAGACAGGACTGGCACCAAGAAACCCTGTCATAAAAGTCTTCTTCCCTTTAACTCTGTCTTTCCCTAATCCTAGGGACAGGGGTGTGGGTGGGACATTTGGCTAATGCTGACATCTGTCTGGTAAGCTTCGACCTGGGCCCAGCCTAAAGTATTACATTGGTTAAGAATGTAACAAGTTTTCTTTCTGGTCATTTGAAACCTCTTTTGTCCAGGAATCAAACCAAACACTCAAAAACCCTTAAAATCATGTGAGGTTGCCATGCACAGTTAATTCTCCAGTTATTTTGAAAATAAATCCTTCCTACCTCCACCATGTGTGCAGGCCAGAGAAAAGGGGTAAGGCCACAAATCTACAATCGACAACTTCTACCCAACACTGTTAGTGAACACAGTGTCTCTTTCAATGATGCATCAGTGTCCTTATATGACAGTGTGCATGTCATGTGTAGAGAATTTCTTTTGAAAGCCTGAATCATAAGGTCCAAGAGAATGCCTTTGTAACTGATAGTCTCCGACTGAAAGAATTCACAGCTAAACCAGCGCCTGATGAAATTGACCTGAAAACCTCCACTTCCTGTAGTTTGTGAATAAAGTTATGGGTCTTTAACACCCGTGTCTCGGATGTTTGTTGCAAATAAAAATAAAAAAACTCATGACAATCTGATGAAATAAATCCTTCGAATTAGTATAATTTGTATTGAATACATCTCTACGTTTAGGTCACCAATGACATCACAACCCATAAACTAATAAAGACCTTCCCCAACCAGAAGCCTTGGATGAACAGTGAGATCTGACAACCGCTAAAGGCACATGACGCTGCGTTCAGATCCAACAATGTGGAGGCCTACAGCTCATCCAGGGCCAACCTGAAAAGGGGCACCAAGATGGCTAAAAATGACCACAAACTGCGGATTGAGGAGCACTTCAACAACAACTCCGAACCCCGACGCATGTGGCAGGGCATCCAAGCCATCACAGACAACCGGCCAATGAACCCCACCCCCACAGCAACAGCGATGTCTCCATCACAGACGATTTAAACAGGTTCTACGCACGCTTCGACAGGGACAACAAAGAGCCAGCCATTAAAGCTGACCCCCCCCCTGCTCAGTGTCGTCTACACTGAGCAGGTTGAATGAACGCAAGGCTGCTGGTCCTGATGGTGTCCCCGGGCGTGTGCTCAGAGCATGTGCTGGCCAGCTGGCCGAGGTCTTTACTGATATTTTCAACCTCTCACTGGCCCAGGCGGTTGTCCCCACATGTTTCAGGACCACAACCATTGTGCAGAGGACGCCATCGCCGCAGCTTTACACTCTGCCTTGACCCACCTGGACAAAACCAACACCTATGTGTACTTAATTTTCAGGACTCTAAATGGGGTGGGCATATTGAGCTTGCCTAATTTGCCACTTTAGAGGTTTGTGACAGCCCTACAATCAGGTGTGTTGGCATGACATTGCATGAGGTGTGTACAATACAACACAGTTCCACTGCTGAACGCCTAAGCCTTGTCCAAACAACACAAACTTGAAAACATTAATATTTGACAAAGTTAAAATGACTGTGCAAAAATAATTTGCCTATGCCTACCACTGCCTGAACTCCTGCTTCTGTTCAAGACAGCTTTCCTGAGAGCTCCCCAGTTTTTCCCTTTTGTCCATTTCAGGTGAATAAGATATGGAAGGATCTCCAAATTGTTTAAGCTTACAAATCAGTTAGGTCCAGATCATCAAGCCCTAAGCTGTCCGATTTCCATCCGGCCCTACCTCTCTAAAGTCTATGAATGTCTGGTAAACAATGAATCCACCACTTTGAATCCGACTTTTACTTTAATAATGTTGCACTTACTGCTGGTGACTCCCTTATTTATACTCTTCTATACATCTGTCCCCCGCTGGTCACTCTTCAACATGGCTTCCTTAACATTCAACATGACTTCCTTGAGCTCAAACTACTCCACAATTCTAGTGAAACAATATGTTTTTCAACCACAAACGACCTGGTACACCTCTCTGCCACACAAACATTCTCACCTAAAAAGGATCGGATTAAGAGTGTCACATCTACAGTTCGGTTGGTAAGTTCACTTTCGTTCCACAACCCTCTCAGCTAAATTCTATAAAATCTAATCCAAATTCAGTTTCCTGTTTTGAAATAAATCATCTTCACCCACGTTTATACCATTCCTGGGGCCCCATTTATCAACATATTGTAAAAACGAAATGTGTACTTACGAAAGGAATTAAGAATGTGCCTACGCATAGAAAAAGGGGGATTTATCGAACGACCCTACGACCGTTTTACTCACACCGGTAGGAAATCATTATTAATACGACCTTGGCTATTTGCTGGTCGAAACGTCCATAATTAACCATATATGGTCAACATCATTAATTTCAGCTTGTGGGTAACATTCAAAGCATAATCATGAAATACAAAACACAAATCTAACACAATTATATATTTTTAGATTCATATAAATGTATAGCCTACTCTAGATGCTATAGTGTAACGTTAAATGCATGCCCTATTTATTTGTATCGCTCTATCCCTGTTCGCAATTCTACAATGTTGCTAAAGAGAAGGCTACTAGGACAGGTTTGCATTGGGAAATATGCTGTTCTGTAAAATAGTATTCAACAATCACCAACAAGCCGCCCATCCTCAACAGCCCCGAAAAGCGTCAGACGACACACTGTCCAACCTGTCTCACAACGGCCTTTCTGGCAATGCAGCGTGTCTTTCAGATTATCAGCTTCCCATTCGATTTCCCATCTTCTTAGACCATCATAATTCAACGAAGGTTTTACACGAGGCTTGTACAATTTAAAAAATAACTAATTGGTTTCTAATCATTATTAAATAACGGGACAAATAACATGGAATATCTTAGCCTGTTAATTAAGAAACGTTGCATGAAAGGTGCAATAGAAATACATATCAAAACATTTCATTTTATTTCAGAAATATATATACCTATTACGAGCAAATAAATCCACACTTGATGCCAAGATAAATATATATAAAATATTTAATCTGATGGCCTAAGACTTTGCACAGTACAGTATTTCCAAATCCAGTCAAATGATAGAGTTATCAGTCATGTTTTTCTGATGGATAAGGCTGTACAATTTGTTTTGGTTTAAGGGACTGTAATTATAGCAGCTTTTAGATTCGTTTACAACAAAGTATGACAGCCATTGATAAACACTGTTATCTAGACTACATCAGCGCCGTACCGCAGCTTATTGTATGTGCACAATAAACAAAACACATCGCATGCAGGAAATGTATTAGCCTACTTCATGTGTTTGATATTTGTTTGATGCAAATGTTTTATTTTTGCTACCGCTGGTCCTTGAGATGGTAATAATGTCAATTACATTTTAATAATAATTTAAGTTAATATGTAACCACTTGAATTACCTTTATTTTCTTGTTGCCATTACAAAATACAACCAAAACCAAAACAACCAAACCTTTTGGAATACTATTATTGTATATTAACGTTAAAAAAATTGAAATTGAAAAAAGTTAACACTGCACAGTTAGTGATTTTTTGTGAGTATTGAGTTATACTTTCATGCAAAATCATAACAAAATCATGAAACTGCTGCAATTTGTACTTCCCACGAATATTTACAAAAAACACTGTACATTGGATAATACTGAAGGCTAGGTTTACTTTAGATAGGCCTAATGCCTCAATATCAATTGATCCGTATCCCCAGTTCAGGCACGGCTATTGAGTTATGTTAATCTAATAATGCAATCGTTATCAATGGCTTAGACCTCAGTGCAACGATTTGGTATAGACTTGATATAACAAGTCAGGGTTTAAGCAGTTAGGTCCGGAATTATTTGAACTGTGACGCAATTTTCATTATTTTGGCTCTGTGCGCAACCACAAGGGATTTGAAGTGAAACAACCGAGATGCAAAGTGCAAACTTTCAGCTTTAATTCAAGGGGTTGAACAAAAAATATTGTATGCAACGTTTGGGAATTGCAACCATTTTCATAACCAGTCCCCTTATTTCAGGGGCTCAAATGTAATTGGACAAATTAACACAATCATAAATAAAATGTTCATTTTTAATACTTTGTTGAGAATCCTTTGCAGGCAATACTGGGTTTCGTCACCAAACACTGGGTTTCCTCCTTTGTGTTGCTTTGCCAGGCGTTTACGGCAGCTGTCTTCAGTTGTTGTTTTTTCGTGGGTCTTTCTGCCTTAAGTTTTGTCTTCAGCAAGTAAAATGCATGCGCGGTTGAGATCAGGTTATTGACTCGGCCATTGCAGAATATTCCACCTCTTCCCTTAAAACACTCCTTGGTTGCTTTCGCAGTATGTTTTGGGTGATTGTCCATCTGTAAAGTGAAGCCCTGTCCAATCAACTTCGCTGACTTTTGCTGAATCTTAGCAGACAATATATCCCTATGCACTTCAGAATTCATCCAGCTGCTTCTGTCACATCATCAATAAACACTAGTGACCCAGTGCCATTGGAAGCCATGCATGCCCATGCCATCACACTCATCTGTCCAGAGAATGCTGTTCCAGAACTGGGCTGGTGTTTTTAGATGTTTTTTGGTTATGTCTAATCTGGCCTTTCTATTCTTGAGACTTATGAATGGTATGCACCTTGTGGTGAACCCTCTGTATTTGCTCTCATGAAGTCTTCTCTTTATGGTAGACTTGGATAATGATATGCCTACCTCCTGGAGAGTGTTCTTCACTTGGCTGGATGTTGTGAAGGGATTTTTCTTTACCATGGAAAGGATCCTACAATCATCCACCACTGTTGTCTTCCGTGGACGTCCAGGCCTTTTTGTGTTGCAGAGCTCACCAATGAAACTGTTGATTTGGCCACTCCTAATATTCCTGCTATCTCTCTGATGGATTTTTTTTGCAGCCTAAGGATGGCCTGTTTCACTTGCATTGAGAGCTCCTTTGACCACATGTTGTGGGTTCACAGCAACAGCTTCCAAATGCGAATGCCACATCTGGAATCAACTCTAGACATTTTACCTGCTTAATTGATGAAGAAATAATGAAGAATAGCCCACACCTTTCCATGAAACAGCTTAGGAGTCAATTGTCCAATTACGTTTGGTCCCTTGGAAAAAGAGTGGGCTTCATATTAAAGAGCTGTAATTCCCAAACCCTTCTTCCAATTTGGATGTGAATACCCTCAAATTAAAGCTGAGGGACTGCACTTTAAGATCACATTCATTATTTAACTGTAACTTAAATATATTTTGGTAAACAGCCAAAATAACAAAACTTGTGTCAGTGTCCAATTATTTCTGGACCTAACTGTATAGACTTACCCTCCTGTCACTATAAATAAAAACAGAAAAATCTCATGTACATAAGACCCTTTATTTTGTGTTTTTTAGCACCTTTGGCAGCGGTCACAGCTTTGAGTCTTGGGTATACCTCTACCAGGTTTACCCACCTAGATTTGGGCGGTTTCTCCAATTCTTTCTTGTGCTGTAGATCTTCTCAAGCTTTGTCAAATTGGACTGGGAGCGTTGCTGGACTGTGATCTTCCAGCCTCAGGTCTCCCCAGCATGATGATCTCCATAGCATGATGATCTCCATAGCATGATGCTCCCACTACCATGCTTCACCGCAGGGATGATATGAGCCAGGTGATTAGCTGCTTCTTGTTTTAACCTGGCGTAACGCTTGGCATTTAGGCCAAATGGTTTGATTTTGACCAGATATTGTTTTTCCTCATGCTCTCAGGGTCCTTAAGATGACATGTCCTATTCATTCTCCTCAGGAATGGCTTCCATCGGGCCACTCTAGCATAAAGACCTGATTGACAGAGGGCTGCATAGATAGTTGTCCTTCTGGCAGGTTCTCCCATCTTTGCAGAACAACTCTGAGGCTCTCAATGTTGCCATTGGGTCCTTGGTGTAAAATCAAGTTCTAGAGACATCTCAAGGATCATCGAAGGACACAAGACGCACCTGAGCTAAATTTTGAGGGTCATGGCAAAGGGTGTGAACTTATGTTCATATGTACTTATGAGATTTTTAAGTTTTAATTCTCAATCAATTGACAAACATTTTAAAATAATGGGTTTTTGCTTTGTCATTCAGGGGTAGTGTGTAGATTGACGGCGAAACGTATATTTTTAGTTATTTCCAAATACCACCCAGGACTAGATAGTACTATCCCCCACCCTAAACCACCCTGGACTAGATAGTACTATCCCCCACCCTAAACCACCCAGGACTAGATAGTACTATCCCCCACCCTAAACCACCCAGGACTAGATAGTACTATCCCCCACCCTAAACCACCCAGGACTAGATAATACTATCCCCCACCCTAAACCACCCTGGACTAGATTGTACTATCCCCCATCCTAAACCACCCAGGACTAGCTAATACTATCCCCCCACACTAAACTAGCTAATACCATCCCCCCACACTAAACCACCTTGGACTAGCTAGTACCATCCCCCCACTCTAAACCACCCTGGGCTAGCTAGTACCATCCCCCCACAGTAAACCACCCTGGACTAGTTAATACTATTCTAATCTCGTAATGAAAGAGGATGAGACAAGTCATGTAACTGTTTAAATTCAGACTTGTAAATATTAGAGGCAGGATTCTACACACTACTGCTTCAAATAAGGGCTGATAAGTTTTTCAAATCAGGTCACATCACACAACTCTCCGCCTTGGGGAGGATAAAATCCCAATCCAACTGAAGAAATCCTGTACTGACTATGAATTATATTTTAAAGATGGACTTTAACAGCAGGGTTCATATTGTCGAACTCCTAAATTGTCGAGGCTCCTAAATTTAAAAGCATTTTACTGAGGCGGACTACACAGTGTGAAGACGTTCATGGTGGTGTAGATTACATGGGTACAGTATTGTTTATCTTCTAGGATACCCAGTCAGACAGGAAACCAGGTCAAGTGCACCAAAAGCTCTTTATTAACCGTGTAACAGAAACAGTCAGGGATGGATTGGGAACCTGGCGATGCCCCAGCCAACACCATCCATCCTATAGGGTGCAGAACCTTGGACCAGGGCCCATAGCAGTGCACCAGACAGAATGGAATGACACGAGCGACGCCTCGAAGACAAGGAAGAGGGTGGGATCAGATCTTGTTGAAAGCAGCTACGTCAACACTCTGGACCTGCAGATAGAGAAGAGAGAATGCTCATCAAGATGACGTAAACCACAGTGTCTACCCCGTCCTGGGCACAGTGTCTACCCCGTCCTGGGCACAGTGTCTACCCCGTCCTGGGAACAGTGTCTACCCCGTCCTGGGAACAGTGTCTACCCCGTCCTGGGACCCCCGTCCTGGGAACAGTGTCTACCCCGTCCTGGGAACAGTGTCTACCCCGTCCTGGGACCCCTGTCCGGGGACCAGTGTCTCCCCCATCCTGGGACCAGTGTCTACCCCGTCCTGGGACCCCCGTCCTGGGAACAGTGTCTACCCCATCCTGGGACCAGTGTCTACCCCGTCCTGGGAACAGTGTCTACCCCGTCCTGGGACCCCTGTCCGGGGACCAGTGTCTCCCCCATCCTGGGACCAGTGTCTACCCCAACCTGGGACCCCCATCCTGGGACCAGTGTCTACCCCGTCCTGGGATCAAATTGGTTCCTTTAATTATTATGTTTGCTGTGACAAAAATCTGTTTTGTCAAGGAGGTTTAGGCACATTGACATTTTCAAAACCTGTTATTGTTCCACTTTGTTGTCAGCAGATTCAATTCTCAACAAGCCCATTAGAAAGCTATCTGATGACACAGAATCCGCCTTGTAGCCTAAACATAAGCTACAGGACAAGACCTTGTAAAGCTATGGTGTGATTCAGAGCCGGATCAGATGCCGCCACATACATCTCCAGACTGGCTGAGACACCTGGGTCTAATGTAACCACAAGTCCAAAACGTATTTCATCTCAAGTGTGTTTACACCTGTACTCACATAGTCCTCAAACTTGGTGATCTCCTCCTCTAACAGGTCGGTCCCCACCTTGTCGTCCTCGACAACACATTGGATCTGTAGCTTCCTGATACCGTAACCCACGGGAACCAGCTTGGACTGGCCCCAGAGCAGACCGTCAGCCACGACAGATCTCACACACTCCTCCAGCTTAGCCATGTCAGTCTCATCATCCCACTGTACAAGGAGGCGGGTTAGCAGAAAAACAGGGACAGAAAGGGACATGTTAAAAACAAGGACATACACACCAGTGACAGGAAGTACCATTACAATACATGTCAAATACTGTAAATTGATTTGAGAGAGATTGTTCGGAAAAGGGCGGGGACTACGTGACTCACAGGCTTGACGTCCAATAAGATGGATGACTTTGCTATGAGGGTGGGTTTCTTGGCTTTCTTCTCTGCATACTCTTTCAGCCTCTGCTCTTTGAGTCGCTCGGCTTCTTCGTCCTCCTCTTCGTCGCTGCCGAACAGGTCTATATCGTCGTCATCTTCCTCTTCCACCAGGGCACTGGCTTTCTGCTGCTGGATAGATGTTCCCTGAAGAGGTAAAGGAGAGGGCTGAATCAGTACGGGAATAACAAGCCGCGTAACATTGTATCATGTCGACGTGTGATGTCTGCTCTGTAGTTCACGGCGTGACGGCAGAGCGGTCTTAAACAATGACCACTCAGCAGATGCTTCACGGCGTGACGGCAGAGCGGTCCTAAACAATGACCACTCAGCAGATGCTTCACGGCGTGACGGCAGAGCGGTCTTAAACAATGACCACTCAGCAGATGCTTCACGGCGTGACGGCAGAGCGGTCCTAAACAATGACCACTCAGCAGATGCTTCACGGCGTGACGGCAGAGTGGTCTAAACAATGACCACTCAGCAGATGCTTCATCCAAAGGGATTTTCACCAGTGCTCACATGCACGGCTTATGTATCCGCCATCTTTGTGGAAATCAATTCCTCTAACTTAGTTCTGCCAACTCAGCCGCTGGACCGGCGAGAGGGACTTACATTGGTACAGGGGGGGGCGGCAGGGGTGGGCGCTGCGGCTGGCGACGGCGATTTCTCCAGGACTGCTACCCGACACTCCAACTTAGACAGAGCCGACCGCAGGTCCTCCACCACTAGGAGAAACAGAGCCAATAAGACGAGAGAGATCTATACACGCGCGCTTACACACACACACACACACACACACACACACACACACACGCGCACACACGCGCACACACGCGCACACACGCGCACACACGCGCACACACGCGCACACACGCGCACACACGCGCACACACGCGCACACACGCGCACACACGCGCACACACCTTGGTGCAGGCTGTGGTTCTCCAGCTCCAGGCTCTGGACGCGTGCAACCAGTTCTTCTTGATATCCTGCCCCATTCGCTGCACTCTGAAAACGCACACACGCACCATGTCACTAACAGATCAACAGCAACTTCTAGTGGCCAAACAAGAGTAATACCACAACCAGTTAAAAAGAGGACAACGCAGACATGGGGTTAAAAACACAGTTTCACATTATAAATCATATACTATTAACATAAGTAACCATGAAATAGATTGAAAAGACACAAGGACAGTTATAAGTACAGCTCATGCAAGCCCCGGCCACTGAGGAAGAAACAATCTATTGTCTTAGTAATGAACAGAGGAAAGATTTAACAGACCCTTCTAGAACACTATGGAGAAGTGTCCAAACATTAGAACCAGGAAGCTGACCATGTACAACTCTTCAGGAACCAAAAAAAACACCCAAACACAGGTATCCATCTCCGCAGCAGCTAGAGATTTCATCCCAGAAGAGGTTGGACAGGGACAGTGCAGACCATGGAAACCACATAAACACTGGGGATGCACCAATAAGAAAATGACTGGCTGATACTGACAGCCGATATTCATATGACACTATCAGCTGATGCTGATACAGATGTTTTGTTGTTTCTGTACCGGTGTAGACTGGCATAAACTAAATGAAAATGTTGCTTCTTATGATACTTTACTTTCAACAAATTCAAATCATACAAAAGTTACCTTTCTATATTAATAACGAAAGACAAAGTACGGTGAACAGAAAAATTATAAAACGATAATGAAATAAGGGTAGAATAATCATACAATGCCTGGATATAAGGTATAGAACTACCAAAAAACTGCAAAAGAGAATAACAAATAAATAGGACACAAAAAATGTTTACTACAGCATGGTGGAAATCAATTCAGACAAAAGCACAATGACATAATCGCCCATTTTGAAGCAGTCGGCTGACATCAGTTGCTGGCCAACGTATCGGTGCATCCCTAACAAACACACAGACCCCATCGGATCGGACCAATGAGGCGGATGGAGTGACAGAGGGAGGAGCCACAAAAAGGTGCGAGTGTGGGGGGGGGGGGGGGGGGG
>JACXGI010003595.1:8427-33367 GCA_016801175.1 Esox masquinongy | reverse complement strand
GCCTCAGAACCACAGAGCCAGTCGGCAGGAGCTAGAAGATGGATAAGGGAGGGCAAGGAGGACGGAGGAAGAAGAAAAAAAGACAACAAAAACTTTACATCTAATTACATGATGGTCCTTAGCTCTACCACTCAAAATGTGTTGAGTTTATTCTGCAAAACAAATCAACATACATCATTTCAGATACAGTTTCTGATGAAATCCAGTTACTCAGGTTAGTAAGCTGTAGTTTAAAAGCCCTAACCTCGTCTCAGGACTTACCCCCTCAAGCGTTACCAGGGTTACACCAGCTGCCACAGAAACAATGATGTGTTTCCGGGTGACGTGGTCTGTGATGTCTCTGAGAACAGTAGCAACAAGGTGTGGTTTGACCGCCACAAACACCAGGTTACAGCTATGAATAACCTCTGCATTGGAGTGAGTGACCGCCACCCCTAACTCCTGAAATACAACGAAAACACTGGTGAACCGCCACTCTCCGCTTAACACTAGCACTCATGCAGAGCAGGAGAGAAACGGATAATACAGCGATCAACCTTCGACACAACTGACGAAGGTTGATATTAAATGATGGTTCGTAGAAATAAGTCGGTGTGGAAAGAAAAGGAGGATTGTGTACCTGAAAGCGAACAAAATTCCGTGCAGAGGGTGCACTCACTTTAACGCTGGTGGGTGGGATGTCTCCTGCAGTTAAATGGTAAGCAAGTTAAGAGTCTCACACACGCCCACAGTGATGCAGGTACAACTCAGTAGCAGTATGTATATATTAATTAATGAAATTACACCTAACAGGTCACTAGGCGCATCATTTCCTTTGTTTCAAAAGAATGTCACATTTTGGCAGACCAGCTCCAAGAGGTGCATTGCGTCAGAACTTGGGGAAAGCGTGGCTGCAGAATGGCAGAGCTTGTTAGACCAACCAATATCTCCAAATTCTGTTTGAGTATACATTGGAAACAGTGCCGGTTCATTCTGAGGGAAGAGAGAGGTGTTTCATGCTTCTATTGATTAAAACAGCAGAGCGCATCACAAGGTCTGAACTGCCATCCCTGCAGGATCTCTACACAGAGAGGTGTAAGAGGAGGAGCAAATGAATCATTACAGATCCCAGCCACCCATGCCATGGACTTTTTACCAAGCTGCCGTCAGGCAGAAGGTACAGGAATATTCCGTCCAAAACTAACAGGCTACGGGACAGTTTCTTTCCTCAGGCCGTAAGGCTGCTCAATTCAGGAACCCCTCTTCCCTTCCATCCATAGACCCATGCACACCTGTCACTTTATATCATGCTCATCTGCCAATCATATCAAGCACACCTGTCACTTTTATATTGCACTACAGTTGTACAGTTGTATAGTTATTATTATTGATGCATGTTTTTTGTATAGTGTTATTATTGATAGTTTGTGTTATCTTCTTATTTTTATATTATAATTACTGTTACTTTTTAACTTTTAACTGCACTGTCGGGAGTAGGAAAACCAAGCATTTCATTGCCATAACTTGTTATTGCAAATGATAAATAAACCTTTTGAACTTATTGTTCTGAGGGACCAGCAAGCAAGTCAGCATTTAGTTGAATCATCCAAACCTTGTGTTTCCTGTTCAAATGACAATTACAACTTGAATTGTAAACATGTACAATAAAGCACACACGCTAGAGGGAAACATGAAAAGTTGTGATGTCATTAGACACCCAATTTGTGCTATGTCATGACTTGCTTGAATCATATTGAGACTGTCAACAGAATTGAAATGGAGACTGGAGTACCACATTAATTTACAATTCAACATTTAAATGAAATGGGAATGCATTTTCAACAACTTATCAAACTGAAAAAGAGAAGCAATTCACATATTCAAAAATAGTTTCGGATATTATATTGAAGTCACTTGATTAACTTCAATTTCAATTGACTCCAGCTCTGACTTACTACATTACTTCAACCTCGTTTTTTCCACACTAACCGGACTGCAGAACTCCTTTAGCTATCCCATAGGCCATGTTTCCTGCCCCGATGAAGCCGATTCTCAAGTTGGAGTCCATCTCAGGAGGAGTCTCTGGGTCAGTTTTGATCTACATGAAGGGGCAAAGATTAATCACACATTACACCAAGTAAAAAATAAGGGGCTTAAATTACGATAACAACATCATTGCTTGTGTCTCAGGGGGGCACCTTAATCAATAGACAGTGCCGTACCTTTCGCACAGAGTTCTATTCAAAAGCAGTGCACTCTCATAGGGTACCAGCCCATTCGGGACACACTTAATTAATCATAGGCTAATGACACCTGAGCACTGGTAATAAATCCAAATGACTACATTGCCTACAATTAAATCCAATGTAGAATTATCTTGCAAAGACTGAGCAGCAGCTGCTTCTTGTTCAGGATTGTCTGTCTCTTCGTGATGCAATGTAGGCTTATTCTGAATACTAATATTACGTCGGAGGGCGCCATGCGAGCGGTTCCATGTTTTTGATTCATCCATGATTGCAGCCATCGTTGTTGCATATTGAGGGAAGTGAGTACGTTTCACTGTTTGCTGGTTATTATTCAGGTTATAATACGAGGTTTTGAGAACTTTCCATCGGTGCCTTATCTGGTCAATTGATCGATGATACCCGGCCTGTTTCAATCTTTTTTCTGCTGCCATGAACAACTTCAGATTTCGAACCTTCCGACCGTCCAAGCGTTTCACTATGTCCAACTCCCTTAAAACGTTTAACATATATTCCGTCTCATCCGAGTCCCAGAAGTATTTTTTCATAGCAGACATGTTACCAGACAGATGGGTTTAAGCTATGATATAAAGATATAGTTATCAAAATAATTACCCACACCGTACCAGTGAACTGTCAAAATATCATGGATCATGAAAGGATTACTTCACGCTTTGCAGCCGGAAGAATTACAAAAGAAATTCCGGTTTCAGCCTTCATAATAATAGCATAATAATTACGGATAATAATTATTTATCCGTAATTTCCCAGATAGACTCTGCATCTATCTGCATTATATATGTACTATACTTGTACTATAAATGTGTACATTAATTGAACATGAATGTTTATTATATACTTTCCGGACGTATCCCGTTATTATATAGGCACACCAGGTGGGAAAGTAATTTAAGTATCTACAAATGTACTTTGCAATTAAAGGTGATTCTGATTTATGATGCTAAAGGTGATTTGTAGATCACTACATCGCCAGCCTTCCGTACTTGTTCTGACCCGCTTGGACTCCAAGCCCAACCCATTGGTTTACGGGACCAATCAGAAGGAACTCGTCGGTTTCAGAAGGAACCAATCAGAACATTTAGGTATTTTTTGCAACGAAAAAATCGTTTTGGAGGGGCATCGTAAAGAAACTAACGTCTCTGTGTGTTCGGTTACGTTTAGTGGAATCAAGTTTGGGTAACAAGGCAAGTTAGACTGAGGCATCAAAGCCGTGATATATCATGGGTCAAGTCAGGTAAATTGTGACAGTGACCTACAAATAATAATAAATAGTTATTTATCATGCAAGGTGATTTGTAGACCAGCCGACAATCCTGAGACAGGTCTGAATTTGAGTCCTGAGGCTAGTTCGAGTTCCCAGTCACTTCTGATTATCGTGACAGAATTGGCCGACCTGAAACACCCTTTTAGAATTCTACTAGAAGCACAACCACATCAAGATATGTAGTCACTACATGTATATGTACTTTTCGGAATTAATTCACTGTATGTAAATACACTGTTCATAACAAATAGCCTAATTATTGTTACCTTCACAAAAATCCAGTGATTTTGTAGGTGATTTGAGCTCAGCGAATTCTCACTAATTTGCCTGTAAAAAAAAATTTATGTACAAAGCTGATTTTTATAACACAACTTAAGCTATATAGCATAAGGAGGAAGACATGGCGTAAAGACAGAATTTGCCCAAGATGGAAATAGCGTTTCGCGAACCATCGAAGTATACATTGTTCCTGAATGTGGATCTCGCGAGATCCATAAAGAAACTGATACGATTGGCTGTTTCATGCAATATGGCATGGACCATTTAAATAGTTGAATGTAGTGCTTACTTTTCATCTATATCAGCTGCGTTTGGCGCGTTGTACTCACATGATTCCGAAAAGCAAACTCAAACGAAACAAATAATCACTGGTAACTATACATTCTCTCAACTTTTGAATTTGGTCAAGGAAGTTTTCATTTCGATTTTGCTCTTTTGGTCTCATACAAATTGTTTATTTTCATTCGATTTATTATTGCGAACATAAGAACTCGTAACATAGTGCAACGCAATGATTGCAATGCAAATTAAAATCTGCAAGACATGTTGTGTATAGTACAGCCTCAAAGACCAGTGCATTTTTTTCTGCTTTAGTTGACACGGTCCATAATGAAATTAATAACCGTCCCCCAGTCCTAATGCACCTCATATGCTCCCCAAACTCTATTTTAAACGCCGATCTACTGCGTTATCCTGTCTTAACTTAATCCTAGCTATTTCTTTGGGGTTGTCAGGCTAGCTATCCGAGTGTGCTTCACAAAACCGAAATGCTAGAAAGATCCCTACAGATCTTGGCTCTGACACTGTATTTCCCCCTTTGTAGTCTTTTGGCAGCGTTCTGTCATGGCCCAGCCGGTGATGACATGTCAGCTTGGCCTTATGTTTCTGGTCGGTATGCTGGCCTCCAGGTGTGGTCCAGGTAACTGTTTCTTTGAATGGATGAAGCCAAAGCAGCCAGAAGCTCCAGCCCCCACCCGTTCACTGGCCCCTGGATTACCGGCGGGGGAGACACCGCAATTTGAGATGACCGTAGCTGATGATAAGTTCCTTGCAGATGCTAAACTGATGGACCTCACCCCCTTGGGTAGCTGTCATTATCGGGTAATGTAAAGGACAGTATTATTTGTTATTTCTTAATATACCAGTCCATTATGTCATGTCTTCTCAGTTGAATATGGTATATGAAGTCTTGGCTGAAAAGACCTGCTGTTATTGTTTTACCAAAGAAGGATCAGGATGCAGAATGTCCACTGTACAACTATTTATCTTAAGGATACACTTCATTGTACATCCGACAAAACCATGAGACAAACACAGTATATTTAGGAAAGCTCTTTTGGCAGCATATCACTCACAAGGAGACAAGCCCAATAAATAGCTTTATTTTAAATTACATATTTAATTGCTTTCCCAGAGATCAGTCATGCTGCCTATTAATATGCTTTGTTCTTGCATGATCATCGTGAATGTGGCAAAGTCCACTCTATCCGGAAAACAGCATGGAAAAATATTCTGAAGAAATTTAGCGAAAACTGGATAGCTGTTAATTATTTAAATTTTATTCAATCGCCCAGAGAACAAGTCAACAACAAAGTGTCTGTGGGTTGTTCTGAAGTCACATTGTTGATTTAATCTTTTGATACCCACCATTGTCAGTTCCCAAATTGTCTTCAGCTCAAGATACATCCAAGAAAACAAGTAATATAATTAATGAACAGGTACCTGTTTTCTTAGAAAGATCGGTCCTCTACACAAACATTTCGGCAACTCAAGCTGTGATATATGGCAGCATTACTATCAAGATTACATCATCGCAAATATAGCAACAAATAATGCTTCGTTATGTTCTTAGTTCCAACAAACAGGAAAGTCACCTGTCTCAAACTCCTGTCACCACCATAACCCAGGCAAGATGATCACATCCCCCTCAATCTCTCTAACTAGTTTGCATCCAAATGTTGATAGAATTTCGTGTAAATATTCTGAAACATCAATGTCTTTTACTCCAGGTGGTTGCCCAGTTGAAGTCAACCTGTGCTGACCTATCAGAAGAGCAGCTAGCTAAACTAGGTGTGGCGCTGTTCAACTGTCAGGCGGAGGTGGAGGGGCGCAGAACGTACCCCTGCACTGAGGACATGGTATGCTGTTCCAATCACTGATGGTGGACTTGTTGGGTTAAAGACAGTATTGTTGGAAGTCAGCTATTAAGCTAGGTGGCTTTGAGACAGCATTTTTAGATTGACAGTAAAGAAGAAAAGGTTGGCTCTTGCCAGTCTGGGAAACTGTTTTGTTCATTAGGGGTTACTTGTTCTCCAGTAAATAGTTTTAAAACTATTTGCAATGGAACATGTTTGTTATTAGACAACTTCAAGGAGTGCCTCCTGTTTTACTAAGTTGTTCTGATTTGATTTCGCAAACCGAGAGGAGAAACTATGTTCACCCATTTCTTTTGAAAGTCCCTAAAGCATTGTACGGCAGGCATGGACTCGGACACCTGGAACGCTTATCACATAGTGAGCAACCGGGCACGCTCAGTTTGCTACGCCACCCGTCAGCAGCACTTCCGTCGCCGGGCTGAACTCACAGTCAACGCTCTCATTTCCACAGCAACTAGCCAGCTTGATGCCATGAAGGACCTGAAGGCAAGTTCTTTTTCCTGTCCCCGGGCCCGCCCCCGTCTCTGTCCCCGGGCCCGCCCCCGTCTCTGTCCCCGGGCCCGGGCCTGTCCCTGTCTCTGGCTGTTAAGTCCAGCTGGGTGTGTTTCCCCTCTCCATCGTCTGTCATATGGACCTAATGTCTCTCTGCTCTGGTATGCAACAGGACGGTCAACTGGAGCTGAAGGAGCTGACCTCAGCATCTCTGGAGAAGTTGCTGGAGGGTCACAGTGCCCTTGCAACCCAGCAGGGGGTGCTGTGGGAGGGCCAAGAGAAGCTGGAGACCTCACTTTCCTCCAACCTGGAGCGGTTGGGCCAGGAGAAGGCGCTAATTGCTTCTGGACAAAAACTAGTGGGGCAACTGATTCAGGGCATCACACACAGGATGGGTATGAGGATGGACACCACGTTTTCTAATCCACTGCAAAACTGAATCCACTGTGTCCCTTAATCTATGCTGTACCATACCGCAGTCTTGAAGCAGTGTGATTGGGAAAATGCATTGACTAAAAATGCGTTTCCGGCACATTTTCAACTCTACTGATATACAGTATATTATTTGTATTTTTTTGCCATGTTAAAGTGCAATTTTATCTGCTTTGGTCTTGGCACCTGCTGTGTAGCAACGCCTCAGAAATACTTTATTTTCCAGGGCAAATGACAGCCATTCACCAGTCTTTTCTGAAACCATTGTTCTGAAATTGCTAGCTGGTAGCTTATCTCAGGCTACCCTGTAAGGGTTCCAACTGCGAAGCAGATTTAGTGAATAAATCCATATAAACCAATTAAAATAGTTGATTTAGTTGGATATGATTCAATAATTTATCACTAAAACATCCTTATCACAAGTCTGCTGGCATTTTCAGTCCAATTGATTACATCAACACAAGACCAATTCTAGAAAGGTCTTCACTTAGGGTGCAAGTTTCAATCTCTTGTGGTGCCATAAGCTTTACTTGGACATTCATTGTGGTACTGTGTTGAAGACAATTGCAGTTATCACCTTGAAAATAAGGTTTACAGTGTAACTATCAGTAAAAAATCACTTGAGGGGAAACCAGATGTTTTTGGCTCATAGTGAAACCCATAAATTCTGTTCTTTGTTGACGGTTCATTGTGATGTATAGTGATTATATTTGAGCTTTTTAGTAATAAATCAAGCCCGTTATTCCCCTTAGAGTTTAACTGTGCCTTTATATTTTATGTCCTAATGGTACCTTGCAAAGGTACTGCATTAATCTTCAAAGAAGGCATGTCTCATGGCCTGCTAGATGTGCAGGGCTTGAAGCTGGTGACAACATGCAAATGTATATGGGAGCTAGAGGATAGTGGCAAGCAAGTTACTTTTTAAAATTTCTTTGATTTGGTTATATTCCAATTTCGAATTGAACAGCTTAAATGTTTTAAGCATTTTGCGGTCAGAAAAGAATCACATTTAATATAAAGGGAGGAGGCCAAGGCTTAAATTGGGTAGAGCTACACATTAATAATCATATTGAAATAAGGAGCTTAGCCTGTATTGTTTTATATAAACTGTTTGTACCTAGGTTCATAGATCTAATATGTAGTAATCTTAGCTGGGCTATATGAAGTATGTTACAATAACTTCTGAATGTTTAAAACCTGTTAGTGTGAAAGGGAAGGCACATGCTTTCACAATGTAGACAATGTTTTACTTCCTGCTTTTTGAGGATTTTAAATCATCTGGTTACCTTTTATTTTACACAGATTACTACATATTAGGTCTATATAGTCATTACTACATTTTCACTATAAGGATTATGTTGTTACAGAGTCTTATCTTAATGTAGACTGTTTCACCATGATGTCAAACTAATCTTAAGTGTTTTTTCTGAAGACCTTATGTTAGCCTACAGAACTGAAGGGGTGTGTAATCATGTACATGTCTACCTTTAGAAAACATCAGTGAACAGCTTAAGGGTCAAGGGTCAGAGGTGCAGGAGGGTCATAGAGCCATTCTGGATGATCTTACTGAAGTCAGAGAGCGTGCGCATGACATCTACAATAAAATAGGTAAGATCCTTGCACACAGACACAGCGGTGCATGTTCATATCACACTACAACATTTTGCTTGGCTAAATTCAAATGTTTGTAATAACTCTTCATTTCTGGTTTTCCACTTGTCAGACCACAGCATGTCCGGATTCCTGCAGTATCAGAACCGAACAGCTCAGTACTACATGGACCTTATGGGGAAACTGGAACGCATGAATGGAACCCTAGGAACCATGCTACGTTACCTAGACAACATGCAGAATCGTCTGGAGGAGAGGCTTCATATCATTCAGGGCTACATGGGCTGGGCAGGTAGTGTCCATACGTGTTTGTTTTTTCTATCCTCCAATAAAACAGATTCTCTATGCTCCCTAACATTAACTTCAAAAACCAAAACTGAACCTAAACCTAATGCCAAAAGCTAAAAGCTAACCCCAATTATATGTTTTATCGGGAACTTAAGCCTTAAAGCTTTTTCACACACACACACACACACACACACACACACACACACACACACGCGCGCGCGCGACTCCTTTTTTTTATGACAATCAGAAGACATTTCCATTTAATTCATCCCCATGGTATTGGCATTTATTTTCTGCTGTGTGCTTATGGCCTGCAGGTCTCAGCTTGGCGGCGGTGTGGACGTGTGTGGTGCATACTGGGTACTTCCTGCTGTGTGCGGTGGTCCTGACGTTCTTGCACTGTCCCTCTTTCTCCCGAGCCATGCTGCTCTTCACGGTCCCACTCAACGCTGTGGCCGAGGTCAACCAGCAACCCGCCCTGGACCTGCCCAGTCTCAGCATGTTGCTGCTCGCACTCTCACTGGGTGGGTGGGTGTTTTAAGCCAGAGCGCTGTCCTGCGATGTTCAGCCCTAATAATCAGAAATGACGCTCTTCGTTAGTGTCCATTAGCTGCTCGTTTCTCTGTTCATTGTTGCTTGCTCTTCCTGCGTTGTTCTGTGTATGAGTATGCATAGCAATGTCTCTGCTTGCTGTCAGACCCGATAAGGACACTAAGAAGAATTTGCTACTTTTTTGTCAATACGTGAAAATGAAATTCAGAGTATAATTTCCTGTCTACATTTGTCCCACATAAAAGTTAACAAGGAAAATGGCAAAATGTATGTAATGTGATGCTCCTTCTATAATAGAGTATATAACAATTTTCTTATTTTCAGGGCAAAACTTGTTGTTTTATTATCCTATTATTTAGTATATGTATCTGATTGTTAAAATATAAATATTATTGTAGTATTATCTAAATATACAGTATACATACATATGTGTATTTGTGCAGACAATGCTTTTTTGGGGAACAAAGGGATCTGGAAAAGGGGCATCTGAAAAAAAGTCTGTTTTTAGTGTCGGCTATTACGGTCTAGATGGATTGGATTCGGTTCCTTATTTTTACTTCCCTTGTGGTTGACAACGTCGTCTGAAGAAAAAGGTGGAGCCTAGGTCTAATTATTTCTGCATGGTTCTGACTTGTCTGCTTGTTGCTCATCTCTGTCAGTGTGTGTACTCGATAATCAAAGTACTGGTTATCTGCCTGATAATGACCGATGACCGTTCAAATATGAATGCAGATATGATACAACTAATTTGAAGTTGATTCAACCTAATGTTACTGTTATAAATTATATGTTGGGGCCCTTGGATATGTTGTTCCCCAACATGGTCCCCAGGTCCACACCTGCCTACTCCAGGCTTAACCGATGTACAGGATGTGTGGGCCCTTGTGCTTGGTAGTGTTGCGTCTGGCTTGACCGGTCATCGACCGCTGTCTGAATGGGTTAGGAGTGATTATCCTTCTACTGGCTGACGTGGAAAACCATGCTGATCCATGCGACGTACTTGCCCCCCTCAGGTTATTGGCTGTCGCGGCAGATGCTGTGGGCGTGTTCTCGGATAAGAGGAGAGAAGACCTCCAGTCTGCTGCCCGCTCCTATCCCACAGAAGAGGCTTGAACCAGAAATCCACTCCACCCCTTGCTACCACCACCCTCACTCCTGTGGCCCGGCCTCCTCCACCCCCCAGGGGTGAGTCTGATTAGGGGGCAGCACGACACCGTGGACAGTTGGGCTGTGGGGTTTGGCCTGGGTGGGTGGTATTGATGAAGTCTGATGGCCTGCTTTAAAAAAGCATATTTAATACAGCAAGTGCTGTATATTTTATTCTTTGCAGTGTATATTATTGTGAAGTTTATATGTGAGAGCTCTGAGGAAGCTACCAGTGTATTAAATGTGTTAATTACATGTTATGAAGTGCTTCTCACTTTGTCCTACCTGCTCTACTCGCAGAGATGAGCTGGATGGTGTCATGGAGCCAGGCGGCCTGTTGGATCCAGACAGCTTTCTGACTGGTGTGTAACACACAGTGGTGAAAAGCTTGTCATTGGTCGACTTGGCATTGATCTTCCTTGTTATCTTCTAATTTCTAGGTGAGCCCAACACGACAGCCCTGTGTCCCACCCGTACCCACCATATGTCTGAGGCCAGGTGTGTGCCTGTTGTCATGGGCACACCCAACCACTCTACTCCCAGGTTCAAGGGCCGGCATAGTCTCTCTGCGGTGAGCAATGCATTGAGTTGATTGATTTCCTTGACGCTGAGGGATGGAGGTAATTAACATCATACTCATTTAGATTGTTGACAACCCACAATGTCTGTTTTAAAGGCAATATCCTGCATTCTAGGAGCTCACATTTACAAAAACAAAACACTGTAAATATTGTAAAAATGTTTTGCATAACCTGTGATCAGATTTATTTTTTATGTATTATAATGGATACATAGTACACAGAAATACAAATGGGGCAAAGGCAAATACACATTCCTACAATACTTTTTAAAGTAATTTGAGAACAGGTGGGCAACCATCATTGAACTGCCCTAGCAGCACTAATGTCCATTAGAAGTCTCCATATAAATAGTATCACCATAATCCATAAGCGTCATGACAGGTGACAGGCCGTTCTTTTGCTAGCCAAAGGCATGAACTATTTCTGTAAATCCAGTTGAGTGAGAAATGTTCGCGTTTGCATGTTACTTTTTTTGTAAAATCTTTCCATAAGCCTTATTTGTTTGAAGGGGTGTTCAGTATGAGCACCATCCAGAGTAACAAAGCCAAAATACTTCAAAACAGAAACCGTGGTTCATTTCCATGATTCAGACTACAACATGATGTAAGTGGAAGGACCATTTTTGTTAGGCTATCCCTCTTCGTATTAATTTTTTAAATATGGCCATGGTATTAGAACATGCGTTTTGATTGGCAGAGTTTTGCCATAAATCAGACACGCACTAAGTTATGATTTGGTGCCGCGGTCCCGATCGTTCTGTTTTGATGGATGAGCTATTTTTTACTTGCTGTGTTCTGATTGGCAGGCTGTCATAGGTCTGTCCCAAAGGAATTTAGCAGGAATGATGGATGCAGTGAGCGACTCACACAGCCCCAGCCCTAACCGATCTCTGGCCAGCAACAGGTAATCTAACAAGCTGTTCACGTGCTAGTTGAAACTCTGTCCTACTTGAATGTTGGCTGGCTTCTAACTCCACCTGATGTAGCAGTCATCAACTCTGTTCTTGTGAGACACGCTGGCTTTGTTTTAGTATCGCATTTGGATTCATTGTGTTGAAAGGTTTTATAGATATTGTTATAGGTTTTGACATGTGATTACATGGCTTTGTGATAAACGGACATTTGCATTAACCTGAATGCACAGTGTAAAACTTAAGGTGTTTGTCTCATTATATCCTGTTATGTCATGCTTATAAACCTTGAGTATAGTGGAACTTAGAAAAAATATACCTGTCTGTCCTTTGAGAAATCCACTTCACTCCCTGACATCTGTGTACAACTGTTCAGAGCATCATGGAGGATCACTTCACACACTAAAAATTTCTAGATGGGCCTTTCACCTGTTGAATTGAACGTGGAGAAACGGTTGTTACCATTGAACAAGATGGAGGCACAAACACACAGTGCATGTTTGAGACCAACTACATTACAACCAGGCTGCACAAAATCCCGGATTGAAAATGTACAAATAACAAATCGATCATCTCGTTGGTGATTCTCACCTCACTCAAACAAACCGATCCCCTCAAACACGCTGACTCACTTTCTTCCTCTGCCTTCTATACCATCCCCTCGTAGCTCTGCGTCTGCCCGGCAGTTCTGTCTCGGCACTACCAGGACAGGACAGCCTTGTAAGAAGAGGTCGGTGCTGGGCCAGGAGTACTGTCACATCCACGAGGGGGGGTACACCTCCTTTAACCGTCTCTGAATGATACTCTGGTCCCCAAAAATGTCACACTACTCCTGCTCTATTTATTTTGACCGGGAACCATTGGGAGGGAGTAGCCTGACATTTGGTATCCCTGCACTCCTCCCACTGTGTACCTCCCACTGTGTACCTCCCACTGTGTAACTGTGGACCAGAATCATGTCGGGTTTCAACTATTTAATGATGTCTGTGTGTGAATTGGATCACTTTCCTGTGACATTCTGTAGTACAAGCCTGACCTTCCTGTGACATGTACTGTAGTAGGAAACTCTCTTTTGTCTGGCTGCAAGCTAAGGTTACTGAATACTAGGAGGGCTCATGAGGGAAAGGTTTTCTCTTTGCTTGTGTATTGTTTTGTTTTAGTGCATCTCTAAGCTATGGAGAGGAATACAGCCCTTGTAGCTTTCCTCTGGTAAGGAGTTAGTAAAGTTAACTTTACCTGGTAAGGTTAGTATCCAGGCCACGTGCGTAATATTGGGCCTGCATGTTTGACCAGATTTTATTTCTACAAGCTTGTTTCAAGCTGTTTGTGAGTTTGCAGTACTTTAAAGAAATGTGATGACTACAAATTTTATTTCAATACTTCTGAAGTAGTGAGGCAAATGTTTAGTATGATGAGTTTGCATTTTTTATTCATAATAAATTTTAATAATGCAAGTGCTGAGTTATACTATTGCTTCTGAAGATCAAGTGACAATATCAAAATGTGTTTTCCATGTAGGGAACTAGTAAAATTCTGTTCTGTGTTAAGTTTTATATCATCAAACTGAATTGATTACATATGACACGGAGTTGAAAGTCAAAGCACATAGTTCAGTAGGAAAGAGTTAAATGAGTTTGCGTCATCACTCACAAAAACAGACCATGAACATGTTAGAGCTGTGTATATAACTGTCTAATGACTCGACACGTCATTGTAAACGCTAGTACAGAGAAAGCAAGGTGGTCACTGGTGACCCAGATACCTATCAATACAAGATCGAGGACTGCCTGCAGCTCTTTCCCAAACGACGAATAACCGCACCCAATAACCGTGCACGTACAAACACGTACATCCTCATTACCAATACTTATATCTGTCTGTAATTATACATTCGCTTTTACGTGTGTATTGTGAATGCAGTTCATTCCTGGGCGATGTCATAGGAAGTTCCTAACTGGAACCAACATGGATTTCTAACCCATGAACACATTCTGCAGGCTCTTTTAGTTGCTGTAGATAGCTGTCACATTTTTTAAAAAGCTAAGTAGTGGTTATCACCTTTTAGTGTTGCGTCTACTTCTGCTGATGTCTGTAGATTTCTCAACCTCCTACAGTGTCCCTCAGTTGTTTAATTTTTTTTCTCGTCAATATACTGGTCATTTTTTGGTCATCCAAGATAGTGGTTTTTCTTGGTCTATCAGGTTGTTGGGGATTACTGACCACCAGAGTTTGGCATTATGTTCCAAATTGGTTCGTTAAGCCTATGATTTAGGCTGTTTTTTTTTTTCATTTTTAGCCTAATAATGGCTCCTTTGACTAATATTGACACTTTAGTCCTCATGACAGATAACTATAGAAGACAACCTGATGAAAATATGTAAAACTGTCAGGATGAAAAAAATAGGAAAAATCAAACCTCTTTTGCATACTTGCCATGGCTCTTAACAAATGTAATCCATTTCTGTGAAACTGAATAAAGACACATTGCTATAGGCTCTATGCTAGGCGTAACAATGATAAATTAGATCAACTTTACCATTGTCAAGTTGATCTACTTTAGACAGTAGAATTCAATGGGGAAAATGTTGTAATCCTGCTTACAAATATCACATTGATTCCCTTTGTTGGTTTGAGTGTAAAGTTTACTGGACTTTTAACTTTCATTTGAATAGAGCTATAAGTATTTTCATGGGGGTCACTCCCCTACTCCATATACTAGGATGAAACTGTTCGTGGTCGCCTTTTGTTCCTGTCACCAAGTCTATGGAATAGGCAATGGGAATTTATTGTCCTTCTTTTAATATAAAGACAAGTCTAATTCTATGCTGCCTAGAGAAACTTACCTAGCAACCAGGTTTTCCATCCATATGCGCATGTCAATTGAAGTCAATAAAATTTTTGAAATCCTCAGTGGCCATGTACAACTTCCTAAAATAGTCAAACGCGGCAAAACTGTATTCTCTTCACTGTTACAAATCAGCCGTTTCGTATAGTGGTTGAAATAATGATCATGTACCTGGTCGTCAAGGGAGAGAGTAATTCAATTATTTATTGCAGCATTTGATAGTCTATTGTTTGATATCCTCTGGGAGCCTACCTTACCTTTAATGCCTTGAATTAAAAAAAAAATTGGGCTATAGGATGTATAACATGTTTATGTGCATATAATCACTATCATCATACCTCAGCTTTTGATGGAGCACGTCACAATTTTTTGGGTCCCTTTTCAAAGCACTACTTTTATAACCAGTGCTCAAAATTACAAGAAAAAACAAATATCTGAGTATGTTGATATGAAAGTATCTACTATTTGGTTGTACATCTCATTGTCGTTCCAGAATTACATTTAGTATAAAACCTAATCCAGAAATGGTTTCATGTTTTGCAAAAACATCCTTTAATCACAATGCTGTTTCCCCCTGTAAAAATTACAATCTGACCAGCCACTTTACGTCTTCCACTTTGTCACCAACACCCCCACCCTAATCACCAAGATAATTTATTTGACACACAGGTAAATTGCTCATCTCAATTGGTACCAGATTATAAATCAATATTAGGGAAATCCTTTTACCTAGCTGCTAAACATCTCCCAACCACAGGTTTGTTCACAACTAAGGATCTGTCTTTTCAATGGTGCTTGGATATTTATTTGTCAATATCATAAAACATGTTCAATAGTACCCAGAGGTACACTAAAGACTAGCCTATTTACCATCTGGGAAATTGTCGCTTGATATTAAACTTTTTTTATTAAAAGTTTTTCCACAGGTAATCCTACCAGCTATGGTTGCAGGAACTGATTCAGTTTTATAGGAACTTAGTCAGTAGGCACTACCTACTGAAACACCTAATTTTTAACAAGTACCCATACCAAAACAACAATGGTTTAATACCATTTCCAGAATGTATGATTGTTCTCTTGCCTCTGTACCAGGAATGCAAACATACACACAAAAGATAAAATACAACTGACATAAAATACAATCAACACAATATTCACTAGGGTGGTTTGTTCACAGAACATGGACACATTTGTTTAATTAAAAGACGAGCTTTAAAAACATGAACACTTTCGGCAATCATTCAGTACTACTACACAAGACTGAACAACTTCAAATCAGGCTAGTACTTATTTTACAACAATGTGGATATGCAAAGATGCAAGCAATGAAGTTACAGTACTTCTGCTTTTATGTACCGTTGGGTTGCTCTTAAGGTCATCCCCTACAACATTGTTACCTTCCATTGTAGATATTTAGTGAGGATTGAGAACTGTACATTCATATCAGCTGTGCTCCTGCACGTTATTCACCTTTCCTTATTTCTATAGATGATTGTTTTGGCTAGCAGACTAAAAGTCTACAAACCTAAATCAAACAGCATTTCTGTTGGGTACTTAGAATTGTAATGTGATAATACCGCTGAATGAATCCTGCATACAATAAGTATATTCACTGTACTTTTAGTCAGGAATTATATTTCATTTATTGTACATGAAATTGTCTAAAAGGAGTGAATTGTCTATAATTCTACACCTGTTCAGAGGTGTAAGTAAACCGGAAGCTCAGACTCATATGTTAATTTACTAAAATAGTTCCTTTAAAATATTTAATGTTGATGGTATATGGTTTGAATGTATTTGTTTACAAAAGGCAAATATATATAAAGAAATACATTTGCTGTTCAGCAAAATGCAGCTTTTGTTTCTTGAGAACACTTCTGAAAACTGGTACCAGGTTAAAACAAATTAAGTCTTTTAAACTCTAACGACTGATATCTTTGTTCATGATGTAATTTATCACCACCTTCATGTAATCTGACTTGTAAGTTCTTTGTTAGTTCTAGGGCCTTTAGCTCCATTCCTCCAGGCCATTCCAACCTTCAGAGTCCCTTTCTCTTTCTGCTTTCCTTGAACCGACTGCATTACAGCCTATGAGACTGGAGGAATCTTCACTTCCTGGCAGTGTTGTAATTGGCCACGAACCAATCACACGTCTCCTTCAAGGCTGTGAGAGGTGGAAGAACAAGGAGACTTGCAGCTCAAACCATTCATTGCATTTACAGCATATACAGTGACATTTTGGTTTGATTTAACTTAGTTCAATTGTAAAATTCATGGAGTTCAATTAAACCCACATTGCAGTAATTACAAAGAAATTATTTTTTTCCCCATTGTAAAAAGCACTCAGACTGGTTTTCTGTACTATAAAAACTTACAATTACAAACAGGATGACCCCTGTCATAACATGCTTTCACTTGGCAGCATTTGATACAGGTGGATGACAAATTAAAGGAGAAACCAACATAGTCTCAGGTGTTGGGCCACGAGCCACCAGAACAGCTTCAGTGAGCCATGGCATAGATTCATAGTCTCTGGAACTCTACTGGAGGGATTGAACACCATTCTTCCAAAAGATATTCCCTTATATGTTGTTTTGATGATGATGGTGGAGAGCGCTGTCTAACACGTCTGTCCAAAATCTCCCATAGGTCTTCAACTGGGTTCAGATCTGGTGAGTGTGAAGGCCATAGCATGTGATTCACATCACATTTCATAATTCTCAAACCATTCAGTGACCCCTATTTCCCTGTGTTTTGGGGGCATTGTCATCCTAGAAGAGACTAAACCAATCAGAATAGAAATGTTTCACCGTATGGTAAAGGCGATCACTCAGAATAACTTTGTAATGATTATAATGCAATGTAATGCAGTGACCTTTCCCTCTAAGGCAGGGCTGCTCAATCCTGTTCCTGGAGAGCTACCATCCTGCAGTTTCTCGCTCCAACCCCAATTTTGCACACCTGATTCTAATGAGCTGGAGAAAACGCTAAGTCTAGTTAGTCACAACTGGGGTTGGAGAGAAAACCTACCCGATGGTATATCTCCAGGACCAGCATTGTGCAACCCTGCTCTAAGGGGACAAGTGGACATAAACTATGCCAGGAAAATGTCCAACCGATTTTAACAAATATGTCCCCCCCCCACAGTGCTTTCGACCACAATTGATGTATGTCCCGCAAATGTAAATGCAGAGGTAACTTTAGTCACTGTTCCTATTAAAACTCTAGCCAGTTTAACAATCATTGTGACTGATGCTCCTGTCATCCGGGCCCCAATAATGAACCCTCTTTCCAAGTCACTTAGATCCTTTCCTCTGGCTATGTTGATTCATAATCAAAGTCACTGGGCCTGCTCAGCGTTTTTATAAATGACACAGAGAGCATGATAGGACGTTAACTGCTTCATTTTATCAAGCAGTACACCTGTATGGAAGCATCTCCTCCGCTTATGTTTTTCCTTTAATTTGTCAGGCATCTGTATGTGTAGGCACTGGATGAATAATGTCAATAAAGACTAGACTAAAATTGCTGGGACAGGTTTGACTGCATTCCAACTGGACAAGTTAAGCCAACTTTAAAGGAATTTCACTTGGTGGATTCCGTAAAAAAACAGCTTTGCATCCCCAATTACAGCGAGTAAAGTAAAAATAAAAACATTTTGTCATTCCAGCGAATTACAATAGACTGATTGAGGGAGTTGAGTGAACAGACTGAGGGATTTGGTTACGTTGATAACTCTATGATAAGGAGAATAAAGATTGAGTTAATACAGATGTTACCGTTTCAGCACAAACTATATTTAAATTACGACACGCGAGATGCTTCATTTCATAAATACATCTGCACATTTTTTCTCTGCATTTCAGATACAGGGCATTCGAGAAGTACCTTGTTTGAAGGGGGTAAAGGTGAAGTTGGGGAGGTACCGCATTAGCTTGGCGTTGCTGGCTGTCTTCTTGAATTGACCATCGGCTTTAGTTGTGTCATACTGTTGTCTCAGGCCTTAAGGAATCAAACATGCAGCACTCTACTACAGACAGGTTTTTGTGTTTCAGCGAGTATGGGGAGTGAATGCAAAGCTGTAACAAAGGCAAAGGGGGGCTACTTTGAGAAATCTAAAATATACGTGTTTTGATTTTTGTTAAACACTTTTTGGTTACTACATGATTCTGTTATTTTATGTTTTTGACATATTCACTATTATTCTACAACGTGGAAAATAATTAAAATAAAGAAACACCCTTGAATGAGTTGGTGAGTCCAAACTTTGAACTGGTACTGTACGTGTGAATGAAATCTAATTAAAATATTATGCACCTTTATCTCTTTTCTGGAATATTCTAACATTGAACTTAGGCATGAGATAAGGCCTGTTTCTGCCAGCTAACTGGGGTGGCGATCATGGAAATGTGAAATGTGACAAATTAGATGGATCTCCTTTTGAAAGTATAAAGACTATCTTTATCTAACAACATTTGCAAAACTTCATACATCCAAATCTACTTTCCTTTAATCAAAATAACACCAGTCTCCCAGCATTGTGAATTTGGAAAAATGGATAAGAGCTAAATAAATATGTTTGAATAAGGGGAGTGTAAAAATAAGTTACAGCTACTTGACATCATGATCACTGGAGACTTGAGAAACCAGTCATATGACAGCAATCCAAAGCAGATCAACATACAGTGGCTCTCAAAAGTATTCAACCCACTTGGACTTTTCCACAATTTATTGTATTACAACATGAAATCAAAATGGATTTAATTAGGAGTTTTTGCCACAGAGCAACATAAAAACAGTAAAAAATATATAATCTACACATTTTTCTAAATTACAAATAAAATAAAACAATGATAGTATAAGTATTCACTCTCTTTAGTAAATATTTGCTAGAGGCAGCTTTAGCAGCAATTTGTGTCATCAGTCTCTGTCAAGTTGAATGGGGACCTTTCCTGAACAGCAATTTTCAAGTATTTCCACATATGCTAATTTGGATTGTGGTCTTTGCTTTGACTGGACATTGACCTTGTTGTTTTTAAGCCTGTGTTGCTTTGGCTGCATGTTTGGGGTCATTGTTCTGGTGGAAGTGGAGTTTTCTCCCATGTCCAGGTTTTTTAAAGACAGGTTTTCTTCCATGATTTTCTATACATTTCTGCATCAATTTTGCCCTCTATCTTAAAAAGCTTTCCAGGCCCTGATGCAGAGAAGCATCCCCATAGCATGATGCTGAAACCTAAGGCCTCTTAGTGGTGTCTCTGACTAGCACCCTTCTCGTCTGGAGAGTTTTTTTGGACAGTCTGTTCTGGAAAGATTCACAGTTATGCCATATTCTCTCAATTTCTTAATAAGTTACTTTACAATGGTCCAGTAGATATCCAAGGCCTTGGAATTGGTTTTATATCCTGCACCTGATTGGTGCCTGAATAACCTTGTTCCAGATTTGCTTTTGAATAGTTTTTGTTTGGGATTTTACTAACCAACTGAAGGACCTCCCAGAGACAAGTCTATTTAACATGAAATAATGTGAAACATCTTGAATACACACAAGTGGGCTCCATTCAACTAATTCTTATATTGACTTATAAAGACAATTGGTTGTACCACAGCTTATTCAGGTATGTGACTTAACGAATGAGGTGAATACTAATGAAATTAATCAGTTTCTGTTATATATTTGTCAATTTTACAGTAGATAAAATGTTCTGTTTGATATTATGGACTTGGTGTTGATCAGTAGCAAAAACTCCTGAGTAATAGAGTACACTATTCCCCCTATTATAATAGACCAAATATAATGAACTTTTTTAAACATACTATAAATACTATGAAATCAGTGTTTATATCTATATATTCTGAAACAGACTGTTTCATTGATCTCCCTTTTTGAAAGCATTCTCCATTGCCTACTTTTCCCCCCAGTTTTATAATTCCCAATATTCTTATCACATTGCTCGCTCATCCTAGAAATTTTGCGCCAGCCAACGTGGAGATGATTGTATTACCTGACCAACAAATTCATATTTGATTTATGATCAGAACAGTAGGCCAGTCAGTTTTTTGACTGGCCAGTTGAAATGTTTATGCACCTTTGTAAGTCTAGTTTGAATTTCAACTTCTAAGAATTGTGTGGGAAAGGTGTACATTTCTGGGTTTAGAAGTGAAAAAAGAGACAGAGTGAAAGGAAAGGTTTGCACTATATATCCGGCTGTGCACCAAACGGAAAGGATACAGTCACTTGACCATTAAACCCCAGCGACTCGACAACGACCTCGGCTGCCTCCTTGATGGAGACCTCTTCATCCTCACCAACTGAAATATAGCAAGAGAGAGTGACTGAACACTGAGCCTGGAAATACTGCAGTTTAGTGAGTGTCAGTGTCTTACCAGATAGTATGATGGGGTCCACCTCGTGGTACTCTCTCAGAACCCAGAGGAAGAGACGGGCCAGATCCAATGAGTAGATGAATTGCCGTCTAGGTGTTCCTGAGCCCCACACCACCAGTGGACTGCCCTCCTCTAAAACACACAAACTACCCATTATCCTCAGGCTGGCAGATGTCTCCTTCATTAACAGATTTCATCAAAGGCTCCGTGAAAAATCCATCAATTCCTCAAGGCTGATCCATCAATCGGACAGCATAGAACTTTTTCCCCTATACATTTATAGGGAATAACCCAGTTAGTTACGGCTGATCCATTCCCAGGTCTTTCCCCGTCTCCAATCCTAAGTAATGAACAAAATCTTAATCCCACAATAGATGCAAGAGTTCTCTCCCAAAACACTCAGAGTTGCATAAGATGCAACAGGAGAACTGAATGCTTTTAATGTTGCTATGAGCAAGTTAGGTGTTATTCTACACTAGACATGTGAAATTATGTCATGTGAAATCATGCATTGCAAACAGTGTACACACAATTAAAAGAACATCTGACAATAGTCAGTGGAATAAATACACTGCTCAAAAACATTAAGGGAATACGTGATCATCGCAGTATAACATCAAGTCAGTTAAACTTCAGGTATATCAATCTGTCCAGTTAGGAAGCATAAGCGATTGTGAATCAATGTCACCTGATTTGGTGCAAATGAAAGTGACAACAGGTGCACTGGTGAGGCAACAGCAAGACAACCCCCAAAAAGGGAATGGTTTTGCAGGTGGTGGCCATAGACAATTGCTCTCTCCTTATCATTCCTCAGTGGCATTTCTAGAAAATTTGAGACGGGGTGGCAGAGGAGTAGCAAGTTGAAATTCAAGGGTGGCATTCTATTGTTGGTTATGGCCACTTTATTTATACAAATCCAGCTACTGAAAACAGACAGTGTAATGTCACTGTGGGCATACCAAGCAGATCTCACTTTTGGCATCACAAGGTCGAGCACCTCCTTCCTCTGAGACTTGAGGCAGTCCAACTGAAACAGGATGTGCCTAGGCCCTTCAATCCACATGTGCTTGACCTTCACATTGAACCAACATGGATAGTACATTCCAATGATGAATTTGACAATTAATCGCAGATTCTTTAATATCTTTCCTTTAAGTCTGTGCTTTGACACCCAGAGCCTGAGAAGTCTGTTTGCTGTGGTGAGCCAGCAGCTGTGGTTCACTGGTCCAATCTCCAACAGAGCCCACTTGGCAGGAAGCACTCCATCCCTGACTGCACAATCTTATAGCCATATTGATCAGTTGAGAGATCTTGAATGACCTAGTCCGGCAATTTGATCAGTGGAGGGCCAACAGAGATCTGGGTGAAGTTTGGATTAATATCCAAGTCTGTAGCAGAATCAAGGAGCTTTCCTATTGGCCCGGAAAATGTGTTGTCAGACAGAGTAGGGCCATCAAGGTCAATAATGAGATGGCGCAGGGGTAGTTCACCAGCGTGCGGGTTGCACACCACCCAGACCAGTTTTCTCACCAGGTGCAGCTCCAGCTTCCTCATTACTCCAGCATTCATACCAGTGTTGACATTTGTTGAATCTCCTCCAATGGCCCACAAGGTCTTATCAAAAGCCCTCTCTTTCAGCCAGGCAAACAGGACCTTAGCAATCTGCTCAGCATGTGACTCCTGTTTAGTAGATTTTTCTGGGGTAAAGTGGAACAGATAGTTACTGCCAGGCTCTCTAGCAACACTACAGTGTTCTTCCGTGATCTGGGCAGGAAAAGATTGGTCACTGCCCTCAGCTTCCATCATCACATTAGTCAGGTCAACCCTCCCATCAAAGAGGATGCAGGAGATCCCCCCTCCTCCTTGCATTTCTCCACAAACTTCACACAGCTCTCTCATCAACGTCTCCTGTGCTCTCTTGACCTTGCTCTTATCAATCACTTTACTTGAGTTGTCTTCTGTAATGATTCCTGCATCAATCAGGGCTGCGGTTGTTATAGCTACGGTTGGCCTCAGCCCTATTCCATACCTTACACTAGCAAGGGCAGTGTTTGGAATCTCATCATAGTTTTTTTGTACCTCCGCAACAGGCTCAGGGTCAGTTTCAGGGAAGAGCTCAACTTCAGGGACAAATTAATCTTCAGCATTACTTCTCTTCAATCCCATATCTTTCCTGGCTACCGTCTCTGCTGCTGCAGCATTTCCCACCTTCTCCTTTTATCTGCCTTCTTTTCCACCCGCTGCCTTTCCAATGTCCTCATCTGTCTCTTATGCTCTGGCAGGTCATTTTTCTCTCTGCTGCAGAAACAGTTAATGTGGGCTTGGATCCCACAGCCCTCACAGCCTCCCCCCTCACAACTGGTAATCTGACACTTGCATGTCAAAATATCAAATAACTTGTCTAACTTGACCATGAACCTCTCTTTGGAATCAAGTTTCCCCTTCCCAAGAGAGGACTTCACTGCCTGATTGCAGACCTTCTGAGCTAGGATATGATAGTCACCTTTTCATTGATAACAGGTGGCTTAAAAAGAGCATTAGCTTTGCTTCACTGACAAATCAGACCAGGGTAGATGTCTCTCACCAGCTGGTCCACTGGGTAGTTCCTCCTGTCATCCTCACTTTGCTCCCTCAAGTAGATGCTATACCTCAGGATATCCCTCACGGTTGGCAGTTCAGACACCAACAGCTCCCACCCTTTGCCAACAAAATTACTCAAATGAGAATTGGATGTCCTCCTTGTTCTGACTTGAGCCATTTCTTCCACCAGATCATAACTCAACAACTATTTTATGAATTAATGAAGTTCTCCATCCCTTCCCCTTTAGAACAAAATGGTGGACTAGACTCTCCTTCTTTATTTTCTGACTGAATTGTGGCTTAACTTTTGGTTACTTTGAAGATGATCACACGTTGTGTCTGGACAAAATGACCAGACACAACATTGTGACTTATGTGAAATATCAACACATTTCCTGTGTCCCCATTTCCCATGAGAAAAACCTGTGCTCACAGCCCAGCATTTACCTCACGGAAAATGTATAGAGCTTTACAAAATTCTCCATTAATCATAATTCATATAATAATTAACATTTCCTGTTGCTAGAAGGTGATACTAGGGACACACGTAGCAGCAAGTGTCATATGAACTTACTCTGAGCGATGTAAGCTTTATGTATGAGACCTGGGAGTACATGTCCATCCTCAATGTTGAAGTTATCATGAGGACCAAACACATTGGTGGGTATCACTGCTGTGTAGCATCGCCCATACTGCTGGTGATATGCCCTGTAAAACATACACACACAAAGATAATCAACAGATATTAAATACAAAACAGAAAAACAAGTGAGGACCAGACCAAGGGTCCTTTCTCGTCAGTACTGTCCTTGATTTACTATTATAGTAAGGACTTTTGTGGAATTCTGGTACAAGCACACAGCCAGACAGAGACAAATAAAACATTCAGTTTTAAAAAGGATTTAATTCCAAACGTACCTGTTGTGGACATCGATCATTCTCTTAGCGTAGGAGTAGCCAAAGTTAGACTCGTGAGGAGGGCCGTTGTGTATCTGGAAAAAAAGACGAGACACCACCACCATCATATCTACAACAGCCACACAGACGTGTACACACACACACACACACACACACACACACACACACACACACACACACACACACACACACACACACACACACACACACACACACACACACACACACACACACACACACACACACACACACACACACA
>JACXGI010003594.1:39807-53019 GCA_016801175.1 Esox masquinongy | reverse complement strand
TCTCAATCTCAGTCTCTCTCTTCCTCCCTGCAGACCAACATGTATTAGTTGACTAGTTGTTTACTGACCCTGGCATGTCAAAGAAACATTTCCGTCCACTCCAGACAGACTCCGGTGATTCAGTTCAAGTAGTAGACAATCAGTCCAACTTAAGCCATCTGCTGATCTGGCATTAGTTCCAGATCAGCTCCCTCCTAAACTAAAAAATGCCAATAGGGCTTCATGTGTTGTTTTGTCGCATTATTTTATAACCAGGCATTCGATTGTGGCCTATTGTTTTTGACCGTTGCATAAGAGAGTGTGTCAGAGGACACGTTCGCTGCAAGGCTCTCAGCCACAACAACCCAAACTTATCTATGTCCTCCTTCTTGTTTTCCCTCCTCATTCCTACCTCTCACCTCGTTTTACTTCTGTCCCTCACCATGACACTATCCCTTTCCTCCTTCTATTCCAAACATCCCCATACGTGGACAATTCCTACTTAGATATATGTATATAAAACATCAGTTTATAGATACATATTGACAATACCCACTTGGAGAATATCCATTTAAAGACATACTGACAATTCCCAATCAGATACATCCATTTAGAGATACATTGAAAATTCCCACTTAGATATACTTGGACAACACCCATTTACAGAAATATAGAAAATTCCCACTTAGAGATAGAGAATGCCCACTTAAAGATTGGTAGTGAACACTCACATGGAGATAAATGAAGAATGCATAATTGCTTTCTTGTGATCAGGACAACCTACCTGTAGAATCTTTTCTGAGTTGGCCCACTCACATAAGTCTTGGGAGCATAGACTTTTGGCGTGGGTATCCCTGTTTTGAGTTCAAATGAGTGTACTTGGCCTACCTATAGAAGCAGGCCTCTATAGTACATAACACGTAAATGTTGGACTCAGCCAGGACGTGGGTGGTTTTCCCAAGAGAACCACTTAAACTTAATTTGTTCTTCTCATGCTTTTGACACCCTCTCTTTCATGGGTTTGAGGCCACCTACACTGTTTCCCCTACATGCTGAAACCAAAGAGTGTGTGAATCAACGGGAGTCATGCTTTACATCCATGGTCTCCTACGTGGGATTTGTTCTGGGAGAGAAACACAAGGGCCTACAGTACATGAAGAGCTGGATGTATAAATGGGTTGGCGCCCTGTTCTCCGCTGTAGTACTGAAACGCACAAAGATCACAGTGTACACTTAACTTTAACTTTCTTTATCTGTGCGTGTTTCTGCTTGCCCACTGGTCTCATCTCTTTGACAGATCCCTGGCTTTCATTACTCTGGGCGCTGTAGCTTTACATAAGCTGTACGGTGAAATCATCATCAGCAGTCTCTCCGTTGCCTTGTTGGGCCTGTGTGACTGTTTTATTTAAGAGGCCCCCTGCATTTCTGCCCCCACACCCCACACACATGCACACACAGTCCCGTGCCATTCTGTAGCTGGCCCAATCCAGGCTGCCTCCTAAGGAGACGTCTCAGAAAAAGAACAGGACAACATGTGTAAAGATTTTATTTCACAGAGGCTGACTCCTTCTCCAAGTCAGCATTTTCCAAACTAGGTGTCGCGACCCCATGTAAGGTTGTCTGATTTTAAAATTGAGTCCGGATTGAAAGTCGTTCTCGTACTTGTATGTAGAACAAGGTTCTAGGTATACACAAGTAGACTTCGGTAGCCATGAAATGTGGTTGTATTAAATAGAACGTTTCCTACCTTTTTATTTTTAAGGAACATGCATGTCTTCTGTTTCCTTCAGAACTCCTCAATACAGATTGGACAGGACAAGGCTGTAAATTAGACGGGGAGGAAAAGAAAATAACCAATTATATTATTATTTTAAACATAATTATTAGCTAATCTGCCAAAAATAGCTCCAGTTAAGAAAATAAATACTAGTAGTGGATTATGTGGTGAGGTTGTACCTTTTTTCATATAGAAATGTGGTCTGGGGCATAAAAAGTAGAGGAACCCCTGTCATTGGTCATCCAGCACAAACAAAGAGGATGACAGAGTCACAGTTTTCAGTCATTTGCACACGAGTGACAGCGTCAAGGTGGGAGTGTGCTGAGGAGAGCATAACAGTTAGTCACACCCAGGACACTCCAGTATGGACTGGAAAAGGGCCTGCGGACGGTCCTTTCAATTACTCCCAAGACTGGGAATAAATCCACCTTGATTTAGCGGTTTTGTCCTAAATTGACATTGACAATATACCGCAGAATCCAAAAACCAAAATGGTCCAATGGCATGACTGAAAGTGTCACAGCCCTCTGTTGGCCTGGTAATGTAAATGCATACACAGTACCTGTTGTTCAGTTAATCGACATTTGGGCTATGTGTTCTGTTCCGGCTGCTAGTGGAGACGGACAACTCTCAGGGGGTGTTGGACAATGATTCGGCCCAGCATTTGAAGCTACGTGAGAGACAACGCTTCATTGAAGTGTACCATCATGATATGGAATTCCTCCTGTCTTCAGCCCACCTGCACACTGACTGCACGAAACGTGAGAGATGCTCAACACACACATTCACACGCAATGTTTTCATGACTAACATTTTTTAGTCATTCATTAATTAAAAAACCTCTTTACCTGAACCACCAACCATAAACCTAACCAAATAAGTCCACAACAGTATTTTGAAAAGTCAGGACTTTTCACCATGTTTCACCATAATTTCATGTAATGTCAGGACATTTAATGAAATGTGGTCCTGAAAAGCTTGAAAAACCAGTACACACACACACACACACAAAGCATACACAAACACATAAAGACAGGCGGAAATACAATATTCCTCTATTATATAATGTCTGAACCTTTTAGAACATTACAGTCCTAATAGGCAGCATGGTAGTGAGACTGAATCTGAATGTCCGGTCTTGTCTATACAGCTCCTATGGGCAGCATCTCCTCCATGGAGGTGAATGTAGACATGCTGGAGCAAATGGACCTCATGGACATCTCTGACCAAGAAGCACTGGATGTGTTCCTCAACTCTGGAGCCGATGACAGCCCATTGGACTCCCCTTTACCAGGTGAAATACTATGTTGCCCCTTTGACCTTTTCCTTATGACTGCTTAACAGGTTCGGGTTAAAGACACAGGTTCATAATAAATGGTAATTTTGGAGAATCTTTTTTCTGGAGCGGAATGTAAAAATGGAATTGTTCTGAATGTAAATAAAGTAATTCTGGAGGAACTAGAGCAGTGGCAGTTTTCCTTTTGAAGGTAATATCTCTATTTTGAAATATGACATCTACATCAACATCTCTCTTCATCATCTCAATTTGTAAACCATTCAAAAACAGGTTTTATGACCTGCTATTTAGTGACATTAATATATTTAGTGAATCAAAACTTCTCTTTTTTTCAAAAAAGTTGAATCTAATCTAATCAATTTTTTTTCAAACGTCTTTTTTTTTACTCCAATTCAGATACGGAGGATGGTCCTGTCTCTCCATTCGTCCAATGACCAGACTTCTAGACCAAATGTACAGCCAGGGTAAAAACTAGAAGTCACAGCTATATCTGAACCATCCAGTTCAGACAGGAAACACCACATATGAGTTTAACCATTTACTGGAGAACTTGTGCACAGCAATGTACACACAATGTATTGGCATTGGATTCTACTTCTCTGGGGTAACTAACTGCCTTCACATGATTGTATATATGATACTACCAATAATAACATCACCCTATATTATTAATAGCAATCCCCATAGGCAATCAGCAAGGTATGCAGTACCGAGCCCTCCACAAGAGAAACAGAACCAAACAAGTGGAGGCAGAGGTGGTGGGTGGATTTGCACCCACATGCTAGTACGACCATCAGCATATCAGACTGAGTGAGTAACCTGACGATGAAATAGACAGGTATAAAATCTGATATTGGGATTGGAGCGATCTAATGTCAGTCGATGCATCGCTGGCCAATTACCACTTGGGTTTCCTGGCTGAACTGGCTACGCTAATTTGTTATTTAAACTCCCCACTGAGCCCAGTAGCAAAATAGATCTGACCGGGATTTTTGGTCAGTGGTTGTAGAAGTTGTGCTGTCGAGGAAAAACAGGTCCAAGAAAATTGTATCACATGTCAAAAACCTATAACAAACTTGGAATTTCAAGGATAACTGAAGTATGATTATAATTCTAGATTATGCACATTTAAACAACATATTACATATCCAGTCTAAATAGCCGGTTTGTATACTGCTTGGGAATAATAAAGCAATATTTTACTCTACTCTTTATTGTTTTTTTTTTTGTTATTCACAAAAGTCCGCAGATTGCATCTTTTAAAATAATATTGCTGGTAGTTTAAGTATTACTCTTAACCAAACACCTTTCCAAAGAAACCCGTCATTGCAGGGACTTAATCAGCCACTCCTAATTTGGCAATCAATGTGCAATGCAGTTTGTCAAGCAAGAAATGTTAGGAACAAAGACAACAGTGGCTCAGTTTGGACGTAAAATTAGCAAGCTCATAAATGCCTGCAAAATGGACAGGTTCATAAACTTTCCATACACTCTTGATTAACAGGTTAGTTTTGTTTGTCTATTTGAGATTTATGGGGTCATTAAAGAGGATTATGGACAGCATCTGGATTTACATAAAAACACCATCCCAAGACTAGTATGTGAACAGAACAACTGTCTATTCTTTTAATATACAGGTTTCTGTGTAAAAGATGCTGCTTAATGTGATGTCAAGTCCACAGTTGGAATGCATGTCATGTTCATTCTGCAGAACCACAATGACATTTGTACCTAAGCTACATGAGGGAGCAGTTGAGGATGGGATGCCAAATGGTGATTGGCATCAAATGTTGATTTGAAGAACAACGTATGTTGTTAATGCTGAATATATTTCTATTTACCTTTATTTATACAGAGAACTCCACTGAGACCAAGGTCTCTTTCACAGCTGAACCCTGTATTACAACAATGATTCAGTTAGTATTAACTGAATCACTAATCACTATTTGCATTTTAGAATGTGTTCAAAGATTTCCCTTAATACACACTTTTCTGTTTAAAAAGCAGTGCTGTATGTTAAAGACATACTATGTTTTACTGTAAACTATGGACAGTGCTTGACTTGAAATTAAATGAATGCAAGATGTCACAGCCCTTAAATGTCAGTCCATAACTTAGCACAATAACTGACAGCATCTATTTGCAGCCCATGTAAATCTAAATAAAAGGTTGCTGGTCTATGATCCCATAGTTCTACCATGTAGTATTGTCCTCTTGATTAATGTACCAAGTAAACTACAACAACTGCAATGTTAGACTACTGTGTAAAACACATATTAGCCCTACTTATCTGGAGAGCTGCAGGGTGTACAGGCATTTGATCCAACACTGAATTAGATCTAAGCTTTTCAAGGTGTTGCACTTCTGTTTAGGCTGAAATGTGATTAAAATGGGGTTCAGGTGGGCGCCTGTAAACATCAGCTTTCCTGTTGGCTAGTTACCCTCAACAAAATACTTTTGTCTCTACTAGGTCTTAATGATTCCCAAAAAAATGGTACTTGAATAGGCAATGCCATAAAGTGGCCAAGGTTGCTAGAGATGTTTACAGTTGTGCGCATAAGTTTGCATACCCTGGCAGAAATCGTGAAATTTTTGCATTTATTTCGAAAATATGACTAATCGTGCAAAAAGCTGTCTTTTATTAAAGGATAGTGATCATATGAAGCCATTTATTATCACATAGTTGTTTGGCTCCTTTTTAAATCATAATGATAACAGAAATCACCCAAAAGGCCCTGATCAAAAGTTTACATACCCTTGTATGTTTGGCCTTCTTACAGACACACAGGTGAAAATGGCAATTAAAGGTGAATTTCCCACATCTGTGACTTTTTAAATTGCAATTAGTGTCTGTGTATAAATAGTCAATGAGTTTGTTAGCTCTCATGTGGATGCACTGAAAAGGCTAGATACTGAGCCATGGGGAGCAGAAAAGAACTGTCAATTTGGTCGCGCCAGGTAAGCAAATTAACAGTGAAATAGTTTACTTTTCATTCCTGCTCTACAAATAGCATGCAAGCTAGCAATAGCAACCTGCTCTGACAGCTGACCTAGCTAGTTTTGTTTGCCCAGCCGGTGTTTAACACCAGTCAGTCTGCAGCTAATTCGTTGAGTAGGTGGCACTGACAGCAGTACAGCATGACAACAAAAGTAATAGGTGCAAAACGGAAAGGCAAGTGGGACAACCAACCAACTACACAGCAACTCTTCGGCAATAACAAGCATTATTAATTTAAGATGGCCGGTTTGTCTTGTTTACTCTGTTGTAATCTACGCGGGATGCGGGTTTGTTTTCTATGACGTCAGATCAGTCTCCAAACTCACGCGCACGCACTTGCCAATTGGAGAAGAATAAATTGGGTCGGGAGAGCAGAAACACAAGCTGCGCGTGCAGAGGACCAAACTCGCGCGCACGCCGGTGCCACTTCGAGAAGAACAAATTCAGTCGAGAGCAGAATGGGAAGTTGAGAGAGCAGAAACACTAGCCGCATGAGCGAAGGACTAGTCGCGCGAGAGTATAAACATTGTGAGGGCACAGAAATCGTGGCTTGGAATTTCTCTGCGGTTTTTCAAAATTCACCTGCGCCTTCTCGAAACCCCCTGCTCTCCAGTGATGAGTCCTTCGCAAACGAATGTCTCTTTTAAATAAATAGATTCGGCTCTTCTGATATGCTAGCCGGCTCTTAGAGCCGAGTCGTTCGCGAACGACCCATCACTAGTATGAATGGCGCACAGAGAGTTGGCGGCACTACCGGAAAACAGCAGGCCGGTGTCCAACTCCGCGCTGCAGCAAGAATAGTGATGATAAAATTGCTTTCCGGACCCTCATCACCGGCCCAAAAACCCGATTCTCCCGATTACTCACTCTGGCATTGCAGATAGTTAACTTTTTTTCGTTTTTTATTTGGTCTGCAGTCCTACATCCTGTGACATATGCATTACAAGTGATAGTTTAACCACTACATGAGAAATAACGTGCACGTTAAAAAGAATTACATGACAATGTTTGTACTGAAGTGCTGATTGGTCAATAAACACATTTGATGCATTAAATACTGTCATTTAACTTGTTAATTTTGAAACTCAAAGACCAAAATGGCATTCCATAGCAGTAAGTTTTAATATTTGTTTTTCCATGTCTGGTATTTTCCCCAGACATTTGTTTGGCTACTACCAGCTCTTCTTTGGGATTGGGTTAGCAGATGGCACCTCAGCTCAGCTGTCCTCTGGTAATATTGCCGCCTTCCCCCCATTTTCATTTCTCGATTGAATTTGTGTTCATGCGTTCTAAACGAATTCAGCAACAAAATTGCTTAAGTATGCCAAGGCCTTAACAGGCAAGTAATCAAGCTGTATCGACATTTCGGTAAAATACATTTTCACTTTACCGACCTGGAAAACAGGATAAATGATGAGTCAGAAAACATGGCTTCTACGTCAAGAATTCTCACAATTATGAGAACACACAGGTGTTGGATCGTATGCAATCCCAATGCATCGCAACCACGTCTCTCTGCCTCTAATGGATGACAGTATTATGTGTATCTCAATCATACAACCTTCTAGAACTGACATTTTCAATAAAAGGCATTCTTCCCCATTACAATGAAACAATACATAATCACAAATTCAACCATACTTATACCCAACATTATTTAATTTATACGAATGATGTTAAACTACTGTATCATTCTCTGGCCTGCCTTATTAATAATGGTTACCCCACCATAATCATATTAACGAGTTGGATCTTATGAACAGTGTATATTACTTAGCCTATTGTTCATGCAAACAACTAGCTACATGAACGCATTATCCTGAATGAACATTAACAAAGTACAGTGCAAACTGTGTGTTTCAGCAAAAAACAACATTCGATAATTATCATGGACAAATGACAGTACACTCTATTACTGTAGTTAATGCATTTGTAAATCATTAATCAGTAAGGGTTATCATTATTAACAGTTTGTTTGTCTTTGTTCACCATTCGTTCATGATAACTATTGTATTTGTTAATGCTATTTCATCTACCCTTATCAGAAAGTGTTACCCAAAATGGTACCGATTGCCATTACATGGACATCCAAATTGTTTTGCAATCTTGACAGAAAATAATGTCTACATTGCACAGTAATATAGCTATTGCTAACATTTAATGCCTGTATGGCTCAAAAAAGTAATAATTATTTACGCTTTTTGCCATCCCATAAATCTCCAGGGATGATTTTGCTGAAAGTTAGGGGCACCAAATGCAAACAGCTAAGTTTATGCATGAGCACTGAGGTAAGAACGATTGGTATTCATCAACAGCGGTCTAAACTCTGTTCATCAATTAGGATAGTTTCAAGTTCAATATTGATAAATTAGGCCCCAAAAGAGATCAGAGGGCTGGGATTTGTAAAGTGCACTAAAAGACAACTTAGAAAAGGCATGTCCAAAATAAGCTCCTAGGAGATCTTTTATCAGCATTCCATAGAAACATTTGTACATTAATACAGTACTTACAAATGGAATTTAGATTGTATAGCATTGAAAGTGTGATTTATCAAACAATCCTAAGAGTGAAGTATGTATACGAATTGGAACTCACCATTGGTAAGCACCACTATTTTTTAGCCTAGGTGGTCGTGCACAACCTTAGCTATTTGCATTTTGATCCAATAAAGACACCAACAATAGAAAAGAAAACAATTTCTGAGTTAGAGATTTAGATGGTATGGTGTTACACATTGAGTGCATACCAAAATGAGTTATTTGGCTAGCTCTGTTGTTGCTTCCTTGAACAGTTAAAATAAAATTCCCCCCCCCCCCCAACAGCTCAAATGCCAACATTCTGGTTCCGAGAACCAGTCATGCACCCACCTGTCGGTAACTGCCACCATATTCAGCGGCATCTTTTGCATATCACCTGCCAACTGCATTACTGGAAGGCTATTTGGTACAAACACCCCAGGGTAGATGGCACTTAGATGTGGTACTTGGAAAGGCATTATGTTTTTATCATTATTATTTCAAGAACACGAAGGACAGTAAAATGCAAAACCAGAAATTATTAGTCAAATTTGGCTAGACATACAACAGCATTTCCCTTATTTCACCACTTAGCGCTGTACGAACGCATGGTGATGGCCGTGTGCACCCTTCCGAACATTTCTCTGTAACACTTCATTTTGAGAGTCCCAAAAGTGTGCCTGTAAATGCTCTACAGATTGCCTGCTAACTATGTGTAATATTTTATCTATCTACTAACCCTTATCTTTATCCTAAACTTTATTCTAGCCCTAACCTTAACCCTTACCCTAAACCTTATTCTAAGCCTAACACTAACCTTAACCTTAGCAAGCTGTTGTTTATCAACTGATAGTTTGTTGAATGTTTGTTGATAGTAATACTATCTATAGAACCCCTACAGATGGATGGGAATTGGGGCTCTCAAAATAAAGTGTAACCACATTCTCAAATGCAAACATCCAAATCGATGAAATGTATGAATACCACATTTGGAAATTATTGAAAGCATGTTTTATGCACAGATTTGTTTATGCCAAAATTCTAAGTCATAATATATTCTATTCAGAAGTTGAATATATCTTTGTCCCTGTATCTTCTGTTGCATTTCTCTCCAGCTACTAGCTGCATGTCTGTTCAAATAAAACCAACACTGGCAAACACCCTGACATTAAGATACATACAGATAGAGCAGATCAGAGTTATTGAGAAAATCTTTCGGAGAAGATGGGTGTAAACCTTTTGGTTTGTATTTTTAAATATAGACTAAACAAATTCTTATGTGTATTTCTATTTCAAATTTTCTGGATATCATTTATATTTTCATTTATAAGATATAGAATGAAAACCTTGTCATTCCATCCCTGTTGTTATTGTGTTCTTTGCACAATGGTAAAATTAAGTGTTTTGTTTGCCCCACCTATCATCAAGAGATTTATAAAAGGTACTATTTAGTCCGTTAAACCTTTTAAATTGCATTAGCATAACATCTCAGCATCTCAAATGGCAGTGCACCTGAGGAAAGTAGTTTACACAATGCTGAGAAAAGATGGTGAAAAAAGGCCATCTGGCTTGACACCAATTCCTTTCAGTGGTAATGTCAGGCCTTTTCATTCTACGCCTTGAGCCTCAGAGTCATAATGGTTGTTATTTATCTATACCATCTGCATTTTTCGCCCAACCCAGAGATAGAAGATGAAGACGATGATGAGGAAGACGAAAGCAAAGAGGTGGTTTACAGGGAACGTATGCCAATTTGTCCACATATCGTCAGTGACCCGTCCAAATCTCATACGTCTTCAACTTTTTCCGGTTCGAGTGACGTCAGCAGAGGTGCGACCGAGACCCCTGTGGTCCAATCAGATGATGAGGAGGTTCATGCCAACACCTTGCTACTGACATCTGTGCTTTGAACAAACGATGAAGAGACAGTGGAAGAGGCAGCGAAAGAGGAGAGTGGACTGTCTGCTCCGTTGTCACAGAGATACAAGTCACTCAGCTGACTATGGTCAGAGACAACAAGGTGAAGGGTAAACGGACTGACTCAGAGATCCATACATATCTACTATCATCACTCTGTCATTCCATGTTAGCTTGAGAATGCTCCCGGACTTCTCTGTGGGAAACCCCTAGCATGGACAAATCTTGTAATGGTTTTGTTGTTAATTCCCTACGTGACTATGAAACAGAATGATGATGCTTAATTGTTTTAACTTGGCACTAACTCTACTGTACATAATCTGTTCTATTTGTTTTTGCTTCAGAACACTCTAGTCATTGAGGTTCCAAGATTAAGTTCACCACACCTGTCATCAATGTTGGGGATTTATACATCTAAGTTTTAAGAAGAACAAGAAAGGCAAGTTTGGTTTCAAAACGCTGTACCCCAAAATTGGATGTTAATTCTTGAATTTGCAGTGGAGCTGCACATACATTTCTTGTTTTAAAACAAATGTGTTTGGTTACTTTTTGAATACATGTTTCTACATTTCAATAATAGGACAAACCTACCTTGTTCTAATAGGGATCTAAAGCAAAGAAAAAATATTTGTTTGCCCCTTTGTGCTGAGAACCTGATTTAGCCTATCGATTGCAAACATTTGTGGTGCAACGCAAAAGCTATTTAAAAGGAGAGGAAATAATTAATTTTCCAAGGGAGTAAAAGTAATTTGTTGCTTTCGAAGTAATAAGTAATGTTATATATTACTTTCTGAGTAACGTCCCCACCTCTGGCTATCATACACAAAATATTGAAGTCAGAAGGAGGAATTAAGTCAGATGTATAGTAGATGTTTGTCAGGCAAAACACCTGAGTACTTTAATTAAAGAGACTAAATACTAGCTGGTTCAAACCTACCCATTCATTTTGCATCTATTTAAACACCTCATATAACAGACATTTAGTCTTAAGAATTTTGTCTTAAGTCTTAAGTATATCTACTATCATTTTCCTCTGTACATTATAACTTAAACCTCTGCTAATCTAGAAAAAATAATTACAAATATATTGTGATTTTATTACTCATTCAGAATTTTTTTTTAGCGGGAATTGTTGTGGCTGCTCAGTAATATGCTGATAATTATGGGAAGAATGTGCCTGGGGAAATTTGTTACAGTTCAATGACTCAGTCGTTCACTTCCACATATGTCTATGTTCAACAAGGCCAAATTATTGTTCTATTGCTTATTTAATTGCCTCAGGATGAGGTTACTTGAGAGATATACAACATGTAGCACAAAACACAAATATCTCAAAAACACACAATCTGGATTTACTGTTGTGGTTTCATCTTAACACATCTTTCTAACACCCTTTGGAATTCAAAATTAATAGCTAAACATTAAGAGAAATGATCGTGTCTTCTCCTCCACTGTGTCTTGAGTTAGGATTGCACCAGGGCAACGCCCAATCAGAATCACACAGGTAACAGTGAAGACAACATCAGCTATCTACACTTTAAAAAAAGTAATTAGTTACCACAAATCATTTGAGTTACTCGACTCATAGTATTTCAGTGATAATAAATAAAATAAAAAAATGAGATTACCATTCTTATAACTTCTCTTTTTATAACACCACTTTTGTGTTATATGAACTATAATATGTGCTGTAGTCAGCAAAGAAATAGTGTCATGCCTACTCAAATGATTAGGCACCCTCATTAATATATTTCACTGTCTTTTTGCTGGACCGCGTAAGTGGAGCTGGCCAAGAAGAGCGAATGTCTCTTAGTGAGTGAGTGAGTGAGTGACTGATTCCTTCTTGTTAAAAATAGCATAGTTGTTAGTGAAGCGGACCTGTAAACTATAGGTCCCGAGTTAGTATCTCCTAATGAATTATTACGCATTATGAATTATTCAGTATAGACGAATACTTCGCTGGCTAAAACCTTCAGTATCTACATTATAGTAAGCCTGAAATAAAACAGTTTATGGTTATGTTGCGACTGTTTCTGGTGGATTTTCAAAGTACACATCCGTGCATGCGTTTTGGGTCAGGATAGACAAACATTTGCTGGCTACAACATACAGTAGTTACGTTATAGTAAGCCTCAACTATAACTGTCTAGGGTTATGTTGCGACTGTTTCTGACATGGAAAAGTTCATCTCAATCCTTATGATGATTCCTAGGAAGTTAGTAGATACTAGTAAGCCTATTACTGACTAATAAGCTGTTAAAACGGCCAGTGGCAAAAGCCATACAATTCATGTTATTGAAGTACCGACCTAAAGTACCTAGGTATTGAAGTACCGACCTAAAGTACTTCCCTGAGTTGGTTAATGAGAAGAGATTAAGAGGAGACAAAATCGCAGTGCCGGCAATTCTTTATTCAAACAGATATATCTGGAGACAGTGTGGCATTCAGTCCAACAGAGTCTGACACAATCACAGCACCCACAGTTCTTATAGCATGAGCCCCCTACCCTAAATTTTATGGTTCAGGGCACGGTTCCTACCATATATAAATGAGATATATGTTGTTTAACACATCTTTCATGGCAGCTGCCGTCTTCGGGTTTCCCTGTTGTTATTCCAACCAATCGACTTCTAGCTTTAGCGTCTTTTCCCTTATTTGGCATTCTGCCAGTTTATTACCGAATTCCAAAGGGGTCTGTTCTTGCTCCCAGCTATTCTAGTAAGATAAG
>JACXGI010003594.1:24913-39707 GCA_016801175.1 Esox masquinongy | reverse complement strand
ATACTTAGCCTCTAGCAGACTTGCATGTTATCTTAATACTATTGCCCCACAATAGACACTATGGTGGAGGTAAACTCCACCATAGTGTCTATGAATTGTTAGTCAGATTGAATTGTTAGTCAGAAACGTTAGTCAAATTAACACAATGTCCAGTGGTGTGCAGCGACTATAGTCAAGTGTAGTGCCGTGGCGTTGTGGTTAAAGACAGTGCCTCTCATGTGGAAGACCTAAGTTCGAATCTATTGAGTGCAACGATATTTATTAATTATTTGTGAGCTTCAATAAAACTACGGTTATACAGTATTGTGACTATTTCTCTCGTCTTTTCATTTGATGAAAAAGTTAGTTATCGTCACCTTTATTGATAGTTATTATATCAATGTCATTCACAAATGAAAGAAAAAAGTACGTTGTTACGCCATGAAAGAAAAAAATGCATTCTTATGCCGTGTAATGAAATAGCTTTGGCAGACTCGCTAACAATTGCTCAATTCTTCTGACTATTCCAGGAAGTTAGTAGATACCGGTAAAGCCTATTACTGGCTAATATGCTGTTAAAACGGCCAGTGGCAAATGCCATAGAGTGCATAGACACTATTTGTGGTGGAGGTAAACTTAGTAAGAAACGTTAGTCAGTTTAACTGTATCAATGTCATTCATGAATGGCCAATTAACTGTTAAAATGGCCAGTGGCAAAAGAGAATATGTTCAGGATAGAGACAAGAAGCTATACTGACACGTAGCAAATGTGCAGTTCTGTAGTGTAGTGGTTAACAACGCCGCTTTTAATGTGGGTGACCCGGGTTTGAGTCTCAAGAGGGTAGGACTTTTTATTGCGGGCCGGCTGAACTAGGCTTGCCTGGTTTCTTGTTTTCAAATTTGCATATGACGATCTATCATTTTAACCCACCATAGCAGGCATTATCTATCATTCACAATACACTCCAACAGTAGATGGAGGATGAGCTGCACTGTAAACCCTAATGTATTCCTTACTCAAAGTTAGAGAAATGTTCCTAATGACTTAAAAAGTTTGTTATACTGATTTAACTAAACATTTTCCCAGCATGCTCTGCTTCAGGTTGATATTTTGGAATAGTTTTATTATCCTTTTTTGCATGTATAGTGAATGATGAATTCATCTTAGCTACACAAACTTCAAACACATACATTTGTCTAAAGTAATCCAATCATGTAGTAAAACAAATATTTTGCAACTACTACTGAAATTATTGTAACAATTACATAAAAAATCTTCCTGTCAAAACGTGTGCTGGATTCCATTAGGAATTATGTGTTCCTTTGCAAGCTAATGCCTTGTGGGTAGCTTTGCAAAATTCTGGTAAAGTTCCCAGGTTTTCCGGGAATCTCAGTGTGATTTCATTTTTGGAAATCTGGGAATTTCCTGAAAGTTAAAGTTTTTTTTAGCTATGGCTTTCTGGCAACTGGTCTAGGATTTTAATCTTACAGCACAGTGTATTTTGAGGACATTTGAAATGAATTGTCCATGAGCAAGATAGGTTGCAAGACTTCAAAATAAGGATTTATGGGATGTGTTAGGTATTCACAGTTGACTATTTTATAACAGCCAAGGAAGTGCATTTATAGAAAATAAATGTGTTCAATAACCATGTCATTGTTTATCATTAACAAATACAGTTATGGGTGGTAACTCTAGAGTTCACTTGAAAGGGAAATGCATATTGGGAAATTATATTGTACTGTAGGTGCAGCTTAGTGTATTACTCAATTCATTTAAGCAAGTAGGTTTTCATGAGTTTTGAGTTAAATGCACAAAAAAGAATGGAGGTAATTGGTTTCCAAAAATGGATTGAGTAATGTCATAGTATTGTTTGAGTTAAAATTAAGTAAATATGTTGAGTTGATACAACTCAGTACCAGTGTTTCAGTACTTAGTAGAGTATAGTGAAAGCATGGCAATTAAGTAGGGTACAATTAAATACATTACATTAATCAAATAATATTTTTAAGTAGAGTTTAAAAAAAATGTTTGAATAAAACCATTAGGTTAAGTAGAAGTATGTCAAAATAATTTGGTGTCCTTTACGTTTATATTCTGAGTTAGTTTACTTATTATTTTCTAGGTAATTGGCTTCCTCAAAAATATTTAGTTCACCAAATTTATCAGGTTTTACAGTGTGCCTTGGTCTCTGTACTGTACATTACTTTGTTAGTATTTTCTTGTCTTATTTTCTTATTATACTAAGTGAGTATTTTCTTGTCTTATTGTAGAATGTCAATTTGCCAACTGTTTTTATATCCATTAATCTTGTTCATCCGTTCAATTATCCTCATAGGAATAGAAACTGCTTAATAACCTACATTTTGTAAACTGTACTAAAAACATTAATTAATGAGAAATATTGAGTTAGTAGAGTTTCCATATATGAGTTAGTAGCATTTTTTACAGGGTACGGGAATTTGCTTTATTTTTCTTGAGTAGGTAGGGGTAATTTTACCCAGGCTATGGTTTCTGCTTGGTGGAACAAAATCCTACACCTATACCAGCCATTACAATGTAAGATTCCCATCAAATGTCTCTAGTATATCCTGGTGTTATTTTACAAGATAGCCATAGAGAGCAGGGCAGTATACATAACCAACCCTGAGTTCCATGAATGTAATTGTGTTTCTAAATGCATGCCAAGTTACAGTATACATGTAATGCTCTGAAACATTTTGATCATTGTGAAATCTAGTGCATAATTTCCATTATTTTCAACACTTTCTATTAAAGTGCAAATGTCTAGTTATGCATGAAAGAAGAGGTGAAAGTTTAAACAGGGTGTCTTTCCCTATGGCGTCTTCCTGAGTAGGGTGTTGAGGGTTGCCTATCAACACTGGATACTTCCCACACAAAAGGGATTGCAGCTCAGGTGTGACAGAGACCACAACCTAGAATTTGTGTGTTCATTGCTTGGGTCTGGGATTGTGCATGCCCTTTCTGATTTTAAAATGTTCCATGTTAACAGTGGAAACATGTGTGCACACTTCAATTTGCTCTAAATAATTAAAGAATTGATACAAATTAACATCTGTGAATGTAAATAAGAATTATTGGTAATATTCTAACATGACAGTTATATGGTTTGTATTTTAGCAGCAATTTAATAGGTGACAGCTTAAGAAGTAATCAATGTTACTACTATCCTCTATTGTATGATTGTTAACAGGATAGTTCACCCAAATAACAAAATTGCACATTGGTGTTCTTGACATGCAAGCAGCATACAGACAAAGTACAAATTTTGGTTAAGCATGGATTCCCTAAAAACACTTCAGAGATGGCTATAAGCATTTTTCACAGATAATCAGTAAATTCTCCAAAAGTATGTGAAATTGGTTGTGAAGCACACTAAAGCCCTGTTGAAACAATGTCTGTCAGCCTGACTGAATCCTGTCACTTGAGCCATTGAATAAAATTGTCTAAAAGCCCACTACCGCTAATTCTCATGTGCCCCTCTACACACTCAAAAATGGAGGTACGAAACAAGAACAGTTCTGTACTTATAGGTACACTTTTGAAGAATGTTCCCTCAAAGGTATAATTTTGGTCTTTATGGGGACAGAAGAGCACCTTTTGACCGAAAGTCTTACAAAGTGAATTAAAAAAAGAAAGGGAAAAAACAGTAAAGGGTACACAATTGTCTCTCAAAAAGGTACACACCCAGCAACAAGTATTTGTACCCTTTTAAGTACTCACCGGTATTTCTGTTTTTGAGTGTGTAGAGTAACTGTAAGAAATGGTATGATGTCAGGAAGGTACAGTGCTGCTTGAAAGTTTGTGGTTAGGGATGGTCATTGATTTTGTGTAAAATGTTAAAATGAACTCAAAATCCTTATCTAAACCCCAATTTGTTATAAAGACATTCTAAATAAAAGACACAATCAAAAACAAATGATATATTTTCATAATTTTTGCCACACCACGTGAGCAGAACCGGCCAAGAAGAGAGAATGTCACTCACTCGAGAAGGGTCTGGCTGCAGACGGGCACTGTCCATCTGCATTGTTCATCAATCTCCAACAGATGAACAATCTATATACATTGATTTATAAACTAAGCTAGTCTATTGGACAAAGACTTGTAGCTAAATTCATAGCGTAGGATTTAACCAATCCAAAGAATACCAAAAAGCAGATGAAAGAAGAATTTATGGATATTAAACAATTCTTTATTGTGCTTTATAAAAACAAATGTATGTTATTTTGTCTGAGAAAAGTGTGTAATAACTTTTATATATATATATTGTTTGCTAAACAAATTACAGTTATTGTTTGTAAAAGTAATAACTTGAAAACAGTGAAAGAGTTAATTAAATCAGTAGCAAACGACATGTGATTCAACAGCAGATGTAAGTTCCAATCAAAACCTCCACCGAACCCAAGCCCCGCAAATGAGCCAGCAGTGCCCAAGCCCCGCCTCCCAGCCCACAGTGCCCCACGCAGCCAGACCCATTTGACTCACTCACTGACTGACAGACAGTCAGCTAATTTACATTTACATTTTAGTCATTTAGCAGACGCTCATATCCAGAGCGACTTAAAAGTAAGTGCATTCCTTTTAAGGTGCCTTGGAAAACAAACATCTGACAATCATAAGTACACTTTTCTTCATCGAAACCATTAGTGGGCAAAGTCAGTTCTAAAGCCAACATCTGTGATGGTATGGGGTTGCATTAAGGCACCTGGCATGGGTGACTTGCACATCTATGAAGGCACCGTTAATGCTGAACAATATATACAGGTTTTGGAGCAACATATGCTGCCATCCAGATAACATCTTTTTCAGGGAAGGCCTTGCTTACTTCAGAAAGACAATGCCAAAGCACATTCTGCACTTATTACAACTGCATGGCTCCGTAGTAAGTGTCCAGGTGCTAAACTGGCCTGGCTGCAGTCCGACCTGTCCCCCATTGAAAACATTTGGTGCATCGTGAAATGGGAAATACAAAAAAGGAGACCCCAAACTGTTGAGCAGCTGAAATCCCATATCAAACAAAAATGGAAAAACATTTTACTTTTTAAACTACAGCAATTGGGCTCCTCAGTTCCAAAAACTTACAGAGTATTGCTAAAAGAAGAGGTGATGCAATGGTAAATATGCCCCTGTCCCAACTTTTTTGAGACGTGTTGCTGGCATCATATTCAAAGTGGGTATGTATTTTTCCAAAACAATAAAATGTCTCAGTTTCAACATTTGATATGTTGTCTTTGTACTATTTTCAATTATAGGGATTAAATGATTTACACATCTTTGTAATCTGTTTTTATTTGCATTTTACACAGCGTCCCAACTTTTTTGGAAATCTGGTTGTAATATACAGTTTTATACACAACCATTCTAAAGTTTGCGGTCAGTTAGAAATGTCCTTTGGAAAGAAAAAGCAGTCCTCTCACATCAGCCTCACCTACTTTAACAACATTCTCAATAAACCCCTGGGGAACTGAGGTTTTCCGGAGAAGCCACATGTCATTAACGGCACACGCAACCCTCGCTCCACACTCACACACACATGCAACTAATTAATTATGCAAATTGTAAATAAAAATTCTCACAGGCTCACCAGCTCTCTTTTACACACCCATACAAACACAGGAACAAGCACCTCTCTATGCCTAAATGCCTGGAGGTGTAGTGGGCTGTCCCTCACACACTGTCTATACAAAACTCCTCTCAGCAGGTAAGTTATTCACACATACCCAGAAGATAACTCGCCGATAACAGACAGATAGTCGAAAATGGCAACAATTTCTTTGCTTCCAGTGTTGGTGAGTACAAAATCTACTTCTACAGAATGGATTGTGTACAAAATCAATGACCATCTCTAAAGCAGCTTACAAATAACAAGTACATCTTAAATGAAAACATTCCAGAAATGATTCGGCTGTGCTGAAACATTTTTATTTTGTATTTTTTGCCTCATTAACAACTTTCACACCCAATTAGAACCCCAAATAAATAACAGTGTCCAATGTCCAAGTCCTCTTTGTTGTGTGTCCTTAGTCTTCAGTACTTTTTTATTGAGGTCCATCATATGTGTCTATAAATGGTTTGGTATCTATGACACATGTACATGGAATGCAACTTGCATTGTATTTTTTCGCTGAGGTAAAAGAAGTAAGGATGTCTAATTTCTTGTTGCTCTCTGGTTTAAAATTTGATTCCAAGGTTCATAATCCTTTAATAATGCCTCACAATTTAGGCAGATCAACTTAATTGCCTTCTTTGAACCCTCCAAGTTAGAGAATCAGGGCTCAACATTAAGGCTTGTCCGCTTGTCCGGGACAAGTGGATTTTTTTGTAGGGCAAGTGAAAGAGAAACATACTTGCCCCACCTGACAAGTATAAAGTCATAAACAAAAGAGAATGCCATGTGTCTTCACGTTATATGTAGTGGAGCTCCGCCCACTAGAGGGGCTTTACCTCCTAGTGGTTTACCTTTGCTGCGTTAGCGGCGGTACTGAAAACTCATTGTGCAAGATGCGACAGCCAATCAGGGCACACCTGCCCCTATATAGGACCCGTGAGCTCAGAGAACGCCCTCCCTTTTTATTCAGTTTGCTGTGTTACTGATTACTTATTGCTCTTCAGCCTGAGAACTTTAGTTCGACGTTTTTTGCCGCCGCATGCTGTTGCGCCGAACCTATCGTGACACAGGTCGTGTGTTTCCTGCCTGGGACCGGCCCATGCTCGTGAGGGTCTCACCGATCCCGTGGCTTGCTCCTCCTGCGCTGCTTTGTCCCTTTTTTGCCCTCTCTACACATGTAGAGAGGGCAAACTTTTTTTGGAAGAAGTGGACATCTTTGCCATGCTGGACTCCAGCAGGGACGACGAGAAGATGTCTGAGAACGAGGCTGAAGCTCCTTCGCAGGACCCGATTCCCCTGACCCAGAAGGACCCGCTCCCTCCCCACGTGGGGTGTGGTGGCGGGTCTCCTGCTCCTCCCTCTCTCCCGGGAGAACTGGAAGACGACCTCTCCTCTGCCGCTTCCCTCTGCCCACCCCTCTCCGCGTGGAGTTTGCCGGCATGGTCGAGAGGGCGGCACTTCCTGGGATCACAGGCCCTGGTCGTGGCGAACAACATTGCTCTCCTTGTGTCGGCAGCCTCCCATATTTTAAATCGTTCACCTACCCCGTCGTCACGTGACATCGAGGAGGTAACGGGATATCTTGAGGATTTCCTCCACCGGCTCCTCCTCCGGCAAACCTCCCCTCCTCCCCCCCTCCTCTCCCATAGATTTAAGTGCCGGCTAGCGGGTTCAGAGACGTCTCTCATTCCGCTGCCGGCCAATTCCGAGTGTACTCGCTATAAGTGTTCAGCCCAGTGTTGCCATGACGACGTCCATTCGCCTTCAGCGAAACGTCCCATATGCAACTGCCGGGCTCCTCTCTTTCCCGCATTTTGCGGGCTACCGAGCGTCCTGAAATTTCACAGGAGGTTACAGACATAACCATGGTAGCTTCTCAATCTGCTCGCTATGACAGGCTCAAATCCCAGGTAACGTCGTCAGCTCTTGCCCCTGTCTTGATACCTGTTCCCACTGAGCCCCCGATCTCTGCTGGCGCTACTCGGCGTTCCCTTAGCAACGCGTCCCCACTCAGGGTGCAACGTCCGCATATGCAAATGCCGGGTTCCTCTCTCCCTCAGATACCTATGAGTGAGAGCGCTGTGCTTGTAGTACAGCGCGATGGCCTAATGGTTAGCACGCTTGGCACTTGTTCTGTGGACCTGAGTTTGCCTCCCGGCATGGTTCCTTTTTTTCTCATCCCTTCCTCTCTCTGCCCTCCTTGGGCCATGTCTCTTCCTCTCCAGTTGAGCTTGGCGGCGGTAGGGGCAGAGAGGGAATTCAAACTTTTCCTGACCAACGCCCCTCAACTGTATGCTCTTCCTCTCTCAGAGCGTTATTGGGAGTGGCTTGTTCACTTTACTATGTCGGCCTGGTACAATCGAATGATCAGACTGGGTTATCTAATTCAGTTCCGCTCAGCTCCCCCTCCCTTCTTGGGGATAGTGGAGACGATGATGTCATCACCCAACAGAGCGTTCGCTCTCCTGTCGGAGATTACAGAACTGTTGAGCAAAGGTGCGATCTCCGAGGTCTCGGAAGATTTCAGGCAGGTTTCTACTCTCGTTACTTCCTGGTTCCCAAGAAGACAGGAGTGGTGAGACCGATCTTGGATCTGTGCAATCTGAATGCGCACGTAGCCAAACGGCCGTTCCATATGCTCACCACTCGCCTGTTGGAAGCCTTCCTACCAGGAGGTTTCTGTGTGAGCATAGACCTCAAGGATGCTTACTTCCATGTCCCGATCGTTCGCAGACACAGGACGTTTTTCCGGTTTGCCTTTCAGGGCAGGGCCTACGAGTATACGAGGATTCCGTTCGGCTACGCTCTGGCTCTGCGCACTTTCTCCAAATGCTTGGAGACGGCGCTAGAGCACCTACACAGGGAGGGCATCAGGATTCTAGCTTATCTAGACGATCTCCTGATTCTAGCCTCGTCCCTGGAGCTAGCCAGGATACACACCTTCCGAGTGGTGTCCCTTCTCACGCAATAGGGACTCGCTGTGAATTGGAAAAAGAGCGTTCCGAGACCAACCCAGCAGGTTTCTTACTTGGGTCTGGTCATGGACACGTGCACATTGAGAGCGCGCATTTCAGACACACAGGCTTTCAATCTGCTTTCTGCCCTCAACCTGTGCTGTCCACCCTGCAGGTGTTCAGTTCGGGCTGTCATGTCCCTCTTGGGCATGATGGCGGCAGCGCACGCAGTGGTCCCCCTGAGCCTACTGCACATGTGCAGCCTGCAGACCTGGTTCGCTCACCAATGGGTTGATCCAGTGCCCCATCGGAACTGGATCTTATCTCTGCCAGCACACCTGCGAGAGGACCTGGAATATTGGAGAGACCCTGTGGTGCTCTCTCAGGGCACACTCCTGGGCAGGGTGTCAGAGTGCGTTCAGGTTTTCACGGACGCCTCTCTCCGTGGATGGGGCAGTGTGTGTCAGGGTCAGGCTGTCACAGGGCGTGTGGCCCCCCGGCCCTCGCCACATCAACCTGCTGGAACTAGACATGGTCTTACTGGTGCTCACATACTTCTCAGACCTGGTCAGGGGCCGCGATGTCTTGATTCGCTCAGACAATCGGGCCACGGTCGCTTACATCAATCGCCAGGGGGAGATCAGGTCTCCTGCTCTCCACCGGTCGGCGACTCATCTTTGGCTATGGGTGCATGCCCACCTTCACTCCCTAGCGGCGACTCACATTCCAGGCTGTCTGAATGTGGGCACGGACCTGATGTCTCGGGGTGGCCTTCATCACGACGAGTAGTGCCTCCACCCAGACATCGTCTCCCTCATCTGGCAGAAGTTTGGGGAAGCCCAGGTGGACTTATTTGCATCCAGACAGAACGCACACTGTCTGTGGTTCTCCCTGTCTCAGACAGATCGCCTCCCTCTGGGTGTGGACGCGTTTGCGCACCACCCCTGGCCTCAGGGTCTCCTTTACGCATTTCCCCCGCAACGTGTATAGCACGTCTGCTGGCTCGGATCAAAGTGGAGGGGCTTCGGATCATTTTGGTGGCACCCGATCATCCCGCGGCCATCTGGTATCTGGAGATGATCCAGTTGCTGGCGGACTGCCCGTGGGCGGTTCCGTCCAGGCGGGACGCACTGTCCCAAGTGGAGGGCTCGATTCTACACCCTCCGTTGCTGTCAGGGACTCTCATGGTCTGGCTCCTGAACGGGACCGGCTTTTAAACAGAGGCCAAAAAGGTGGTCCGCACTATCCTGAGGTGGTCCACACTATCCAGGGTGCTAGGGCAGCATCTACGTCCAAAATGGATTCCACTCGCTGGAATATGTTTGCGACGTGGTGCGCGCGGAGGTTGTCTGACCCTTCATGTTGCCCTGTCGACGAGATCCTGTCATTTCTGCAGTATCTCTTTGATATGGATAGGTCCCCCTCGACTATCTGTGGATACGTGTCGGCCATCTCTGCGTGCCATGAGGGTTTTTCTGAAAACACTGTTTTCAGCCACCCTCTCCTCCGCCGTTTCCTTTTGGGTATGCGCCCTTTGTGAACCTCCATTCGAGCCCTTACAACAGTGTTCTCTTAAGTTGCTTTCCCTTAAGACTGCCTTGCTCCTTGCTTTGTGCTCTGCTCAGCGAGTGAGCGATCTCCATGCGCTCTCTGTGCGCCCAGGCTGTCTGGCTATCAGGGAGGACTTAAGCAGCGCTACGCTGAGACCTAACCTGTCCTTCGTACCTACAGCTCTTTTCGATCTAAAGTTATCGATTTACAGGCCTTCTTCGTGCGTCTTCACGTGCGTGAAGACGGTGGAGCCTCTTGAGGAGGACAAGAGGCTCCACCGTTGCGGCCCAGTACGCACTCTCACTCTGTACGTAGAACACACCAGGTCTATCAGACTGACTCCCCAGCTGTTTATCTGTTATTCAGATTCCCGGGTGGGTCGTCCGCTTTCTAAGCAGCGTCTCTCCCACTGGCTTTGTGACTGCATCACTTTGGCCTACGAGACATCTGGTTCTGTCAATCCGGAGGGTCTCGGTGCACAATCCACGCGTGGTGTTGCTGCCTCCTCTGCCCTTTTCCACAGGATCAGAGTAGATGACATTTGCGCCGCGGCGTCGTAGTCGTCGCCTTCGGCGTTTGTCCGTTTCTATTTACTGGACGTTTCTCCCACATCTTTTGTACATTCGGTTAGAATGTCCCGGGTTCGCCTCCTCCTTGGGGCTTCCCTCATTTTGTGTTTTTTGTGTGTCTGTATTCTCATGCCCCTCATCTCGTGATGTGTGGTGCGTGAGTTATTGTTGTGCTTTATGTGGAACGGATACATTTCCCTTTCGCTTGAGCTAAACATCCTTTTCTTTTCCTGGGGTGGCCTATGTGTTCATAGGTCTGCCCTGGGGGAGGATTTTCATCATTAACGCATTCAATCATCCCTTCTCTGACCTCGTCAGCTATCGGGGATGTTTTCGTCTTGGGGTTTTAGGGGACGGTTTCTACTGGACCCTGCGAGTCATGCTGGTTGGTCCGGCATGGAGTACATCCTTGGCTCGCTCGCTCCGCCGTAAACCACTAGGAGCTAAAGCCCCTTTAGGGGGCGGAACTCCACGATATATAACGTTAGTTACCGGGAATGTACAGTACTGAATAAATGACACTTTGCTACAATGTAAAGTAGTGAGTGTACAGCTTGTATAACAGTGTAAATTTGCTGTCCCCTCAAAATAACTCAACACAGAGCCATCAATGTCTAAACCGCTGGCAACAAAAGTAATTTCTTCAGTGTTGTCACATGAAAAGATATAATCAAATATTTGCAAAAATGTGAGGGGTGTCCTCACTTTTGTGAGATACTGTAACTCCGGTCCTATGAGTGGAGCGGAGCCCTAGACCTGTTGCCCTGCCGTCCCGTGAGTTATGCTGAATAAACTCGGGAGGGTGTTCTCTGGGCTCACAGGTCCTATATAGGGGCAGACATGCCCTGATTGGCTGTCACATCTTGCATAATGAGTTTTCAGTACGGTCGCTTACGCTAAAGGTCAGACACTGTTATTTTTTAGACCTGAATCACCACTACCTCCGGTATGACTTTCTGCACACTGCAGTGCAAAGTAATACAATACCTCGTAGTATAAAGCCTGGAGATCCTGTTTTTCACATTTACTGTTTCAACAGTAGTGCGTCATATATTTATTAATAAATTGAATCATTTATTTGTTGATGCTGTTTAGATGCATTCAACTGCTCGTCTCAATTCTGCATTTACAAACAGAACAAAATAAATCATCGTAAAATGACTAATTTTTACCTGGACAAGTGACTTTTGTGCATGGACAAATGAAAGGTAAATTTACAGTGCTTCAGAAAGTTAATGTCAAGCCCTGAGAATGTATTTTTATTGTAATTAATTGAAAAACAAAGTGAAATGGGCACACAGATAGAATGATATGGTAAAGAAATTCTTCCTTCCTGTCAACCTAACAGCTGAGAAAGTACAACCCAATTTTTAAAAAAGTTGGGACACTGCATAAAATGCAAATAAAAACAGATTGCAATGATGTGCAAACTTATTTATCCCTGTATTTAATAGAAAATAGTACAAATACAACACATCAAATGTTGAAAGTGAGAAATGTTATAGTCTTTGGAAAAATACTTGCCCATTATGAATTAGATGCCAGCAACACATTTCAAAAAAGTTGGGACAGGGGCATGTTTATCACTGTGTTGCATCTCCTCTTCTTTTAGCAATAGGCTACTCTGTAAGTGTTTGGGAACTGAGGAGCCCAATTGCTGTAGTTTAAAAAGTGAAATGTTTTTCCATTTTTGCTTGATATGGGATTTCAGCTGCTCAACAGTAGGGCGTCTCCTTTGTCGTGTTTCTCATTTCACAATGCGCCAAATGTTTTAATGGGTGACAGGTCTGGACTGCAACCAGGCCAGTTTAGCACCTGGACAATTTTACTACAGAGCCATGCAGTTGTAATATGTGCAGAATATGGTTTTGCATTGTCTTGCTGAAAAATGCAATGCCTTCCCTGAAAAAGAATTTGTATGGATGGCCGCATATGTTGCTCCAAAACCTGTAGGCTATATATTGTTCAGCATTTATGGTGCCTTCACAGATGTGCAAGTCACCCATGCCATGTGCACTAATGCACCCCCATACCATCACAGATGCTGGCTTTTGAACTGTGTGCTGAATACAAGCCGGTTTGTCCCTCCCCTCTTTAGCCCAGAGGATGTGGCGTCCATGATTCCCCAAAATAATTTCATATTTTTATTTGTCAGACCACAGGACAGTTTTCCACTTTGTATCTGTCCATCTTAAATGAGCTTGGGCCCAGAGAAGGTGGTGGCGTTTCTGGATCTTCTTTACATATGTTTTTTTCTTTGCATGGTAGAGTTTTAACTAGCAAGTGAAGTACTATGTTCACAGACAATGGTTTTCAGAAGTGTTCCTGAGCCCCTGCAGGGATTTCCACTACAGAATCGTGTCTGTTTTTAATGCAGCACCATCTGAGGGCCCCAAGATCATGGCCATCCAATATTGGTTTTTGGCCTTGTCCCTTGCGTACAGAGATTTCTCCGGATTCTCTGAACTTTTAATGATATTATGTACCACAGATGATGATATCCCCAAACTCTTTGCAATTTTACGTTGAGAAACATTTTTCTAAAATTGTTGCACTATTTGCCCCATCTTTACATCTGAAAGATTCTCTGGGATCTTCTTTTTATACCCAATCATGTTACTGACCTATTGCCAATTAACCTAACTAGTTGTGAGACGTTCCACCATGTTTTTTGCCAGACCGCGTAAGCGGAGCCGGCCAAGAAGAGTGAATGTCTCTTACTTATTCACTCACTCACTCACTCACTCACTGACTGACCCTGGTTAAATAGCATAGTGGTTAGAGACGTACCTGCAACTAATAGGTCCCGCAGTCGAATCTCGTCACAGTGAAAGCAAGTTATGCATTAAGATTTGTTCCGTATAGATAAACACTTTGCTGGCCACAACCTTCAGTAGTTGCGTTATAGTAAGCTTAAAATAAAAATGTTGGATTCAGACTACCCGGTTTATAAGTGTTTTTGTACATTATATGTAGTGTGTTAGAAATCAGCCGTTTGTATAGTGGTGAAATAATGATGGTGTACCCAGTCGTCAAGGGAGAGAGTAATTCAAATATTTATTGCAGCATTTGATTCAGCATCTATTGTTCATGATGTTACAGACCCGACCTTACTCGTTCTTACAAACAAACTCATCTCAAAGAACTTCCTCTACTTTATGGATATTGGAACCCAGAATACACATCACAGTACTGTAAGCCACTAGCTGATTACTGTCGCGCTATTATTTAACGTGACTTCCTGTGTATGGATAAACAGATGTTCTTTTGTAATCTTAACATAATAAGCATACATTTATACACTTCTGCAACGATATAAAAATGTAGGAAAGCAAATGTCAGTTTTACCTGTGATTTACCTGCAGAGTATATTATATAACATGACTGAATTAATAAAATGTTTATATATACTGTGCATAACTGCAAATATAAATCCTATGATTGCATGTCTATATTGTGTGTCATCAGGTCTTCATAATGGTTTCTTTAGCACTAGCATACCATACTGGCAACTATACACTGAATGAACGAGAAAAGAGGGTATGTAATTTGTATTTCCATGAAACAATTAGTAAACAATATACAAAATACATTTATATACATTTGAATCAAAAAACAATGGTCACCCCCCCTTTCTTAAAGGAGTTATTGGTGCGTTCCAAAAGAAAGTGGGACCTGTCTACCTTCGAAATAGTGGAAGAGGACCCAGGACCTTTCCCCAAAGTCGTCACACAGGTAAAAACATCTTAGAGCACTACAGATGACCTAATTGTTAATCATGCTTTATCAGTAAGGGTAGAAAAGCTGATGATTATGCATAAGGAGCACTACTTCGCCAATATACCCCGGCTAGGTGTCATTTTTAACCCTCCTACTATCTTTAGGGTCATTTTGACCCCATTTAATGTTTAACATCTCTAAATACATGATTTGCATCATATTTTTTGCTTCTTATTTAATGACTTTTTCGAATTTAATGGGGACAACTGAGTAAACATAAAATTTTCATGATGATATGTTTCCAGTGTCCTGTAAACATTTTGTAACATCGGTGCTCTTTGGGGTCAATTTGACCACAGGCTATTTTAAGGGGACACCCCCCCCCCCC
>JACXGI010003594.1:9691-24813 GCA_016801175.1 Esox masquinongy | reverse complement strand
TTCTGCTTGTGGTTTGTCCAAGTGCTGTTGCCTTGCCCCAGTTGATCGACTGTTGTTGGTAGGTACAATCAATGTCAAACATTGTACTGTCTCTCTATAGCCCTACAATTTGAACAACAATTGACGATTGCACTGACTAATTATGTGGAGGCCCACTGATTTAACATTTCGTTAGCCTACATGCTACACTAGCAACTATATACAGCTCTGGAAAAAAATAAGAGACCACTACTAATTTTCATCAGCATCTCTACACAGGCACACCTCATTTTACTTAATGAGGTACTGATTAGGTGATTACCTGAACCAAATCTAATTTAACGAGGAAAAGTGTAAATACCACTGCTGTGGTCATCACTATCCTCTTGCAATAGGACCATCTGGACCTATTGGTAGTACCTCAAAGGTAATTTGAATAAAAAAATAACTATTCAGCTTTTCAAAAGAGTTGAAAAGAAAAGATTTGAGTGAGGAAAAGAAGGGTTCAATTCTGGCTTTATTGGCAGAGGGATACACTGAGTGTCAGTTTGCTTCCATCCTGAAAATTTCAAAGACGGTGGTTCATAAGAACAAGGTCAAGCAACAGACATTGGGGACAACAAAACTACAGACTGGCAGAGGACGAAAACGACTGTCCACTGACTGAGATGACCGCCAACTCAGATTCAAACTGTAATCTGTTAAATGAAGAATTGATGCACTGCGCACTCTTTTTTAATAGCATCATTTTTAATATTTGGGCTTTGGTAGTGTATCAAGTCTGATCGAGTCAAAAGTCTCTAGTCCAAGTAAAGTCACGAGTCATTGGTGTTAAAGTCAAAGTCAAGTTGCAAGTCTTTTTTGATTTTGTCAAGTCGAATCTGAAGTCATCATATTTGTGACTCGAGTCTGACTCGAATCCACACTTCTGGTTCAAAGCCCTGCAGTTTGTTAATAAACTGTTCAAACTGTGTGTTTGAACATCTGTTTTTCCAGATGTTCAATGATAAAATCAACCTAGATACACAAGTGTTCCATTTATCTGGAAATGGAGCGGATGAGGAACCAGTTGGAGTGTTCTCCATTGGCCTTAAGAATGGATCGCTAACCCAACACAAGCGCATCGATCGGGAGAAAAACAGCCAATTTACAGTGAGCATTAACACACATACATTCACAGACTGAGGGAATATCTGCACATAAATTCACGGTGATATTTTTTTTTCCCACAGATGATGTTTGATATCTTAAATGATGATCGCAGTAAAGGCGACCTGACTCTAAAGTTCAACGTGGCAGTCAAAGACATTAATGACAATCCACCTATCTTTGAACATTCTGTCATGACAGAGAGTATACCAGAGAACTCACCAGAAGGTTGGTACAAACAAATATAATGCATTTTATGGGCGAACAGTATAGGCTTTAAATAAACCTTATACAGAATAACTGGTCATACAAGAACATTGACCACAAAGAACATGTTAAGGAGAACTCATCTTCTCTCTCCTCCTTCTCCTCTCAAACTTCCCTTCCCCACTTTTCCATTTGCTCCTTCCTTCCCCTCTGGATCTCCTCTGCATTTCTCAGGGTATCTGCCAGTGCAGCTGATAGCCATAGACAGAGATGAAGAGAACACGGAGAACTCAAATGTCAGTATAAGTCTGTTGTCTCAGGTACCAGCCGAGCCCAAGATCATTGTAAAGCATGTAGAGGGCACCAAGATGAGCCAGCTCACCTTGACCGGCTGCTTCAACTACGATGTGAGACTGCATTACAACACACAAAATTTAAAAATATTCTATGTAAAAATATTGGAATCATCAACCACCAGTCAATGTATTCGCTTTTCACATAGAAAACAAAGAAGTATGAACTGGTTGTCGAAGCAAAGGATCATGGGGCACCAGCATTGTCCTCTAAAGCAGTGGTCTACCTCGACGTAGTTGACTCCAACACTCACCCACCAGTGTTCAAAGAAAATATTGTAAGTCCCAAGTTGGTTTATTGCTTGAATAGTTAATTAAATGTTTTGTTGTTTGATTGGTTGTCAAATCAATTTAGCAACTGAGTAAACATTTTCATTATTTATTTATTTGTGAAACTCACGCGCTTACTTTACCATCTTTCTGTGTAGTACAAAGCTGAGATAAAAGAGATGGAATCAAATAAGGAAATTGTAAGAGTAGCTGTGACTGATGCAGACACCCCTAACACCCCTGGATGGCGGGCCGTATATTCCATTGTAAAAGGGAATGAGGATGGGAACTATAAGATTGTGACTGACCCAAAGACCAATGAGGGTGTACTGAGTGTTATCAAGGTGAGTTTGACTTAAGGAACATATTCAGTCATTGGAAAGCAGGGATGTAGAATTAGGGAGGGGCGGGGGGGGTCATAAACCCCCCCAATATTATAGACAGGTCAATGTGACTCCCCTGGAAAAGAGTGAAAACCCTGGGATCCTTTGACCCCGAACCCCCCAATAAACAATACAAACCGACGCCGTTGTTGGAAAGTAATCAAACCCCTTCACTTCCACCAAATTGTTGTTTTATAGACTTTTAAAAATTTTTTTTTTTTAATAATATTTATTATTCCAGTCAATCTACACACAACAACACAATAATCCATAATGAACAAGTGAAAACACGTTTTTAGAAATGTGTGGCAATTTATTGAAAATGAAAAAAAAAACTATATATCTCAGGTAAATATGTGTTCAGACCATTTTCCTTGAAACACCAAATCACCAAATTGAGCTCTGATGCATCCTGTGTCCTTTGATAATCCTTGGAATGTTTCTAGAACTAGATTGGAGTCCACCTGTGGCAAATTCAGTTGATTCAACATGATTTAGAACCATACACACCTATATGAAAGTTCCCACCTGTCAGAGTGTATGTCAGCAAAAACCAAGCCATGAAGTCCAGGGTACTCTTTGTTGCCCTCCGAGATTGTGTCATGGCATAGACCTGGGGAACGTTCTAAAAACATTGCTAAAGAATTGAAACTTCCCAGGAGCACAGTGTGAATTGAATTGTCATAGGGGGGTATTATGTGTAGATTGATGACAAAAAAAATCTATTTAATCAATTTTTGAATAAGGTTGTAACATCATAAAATGTGGAAAAAGTTTTTGAAAACTATGTAATAGATTATAAATTCATTTGGTAACATCACAAAATGTACAGAAAATGAAGGGGTCTGAATAATTTGCAAATGCACTGTATGAGTAGGCCTTCGACACTTTCCAAAGCAATTTGCAATCATTTTGTCTGCTGCGCTATTCAGGGACCACCACATTTAAATCTTGAAGGGACAGCTTAGTTTCAAGCAGTTATTTCTGTTGTATTTTAACCTGTTTTGCTACAACATACACTACCCAGGGGAAGGACTTTGAGAGGACAACATTGACCAACGTGCTGATTGCTGTGGAGAACGAGGAGCCTCTGTTTGTATGTCCTTCCAGACAGGCCACATCTCTTCCTAGGACCCAGACAGTAAATGTGACAGTTAAGGTGATTGATGTGAATGACCCACCGGAGTTTAAGGAGAATATAACAAAAGTGTACGTGAAGGAGGAGGACAAACCAGGGAAGATGCTCTACAAGCCCACAGTCACAGACGTTGACTCAGATATGAAGAATATCAGGTGAGTGGGCACATGTAATGTCTCAGAAACATTACGGGATGTGATAATGATTCCCGCAACTGATATTGCAGGTATGTATGTACTGACACAGTGTCATCTGTCTTTCTTTCTGTTCACTCCATGTTCCGACCAGGTATGAGCTGGTTGACCCAGCAGGCTGGGTCACTATAGATCCCAAGACAGGAGCGGTGACTACAGTGAAGCCAATGGACCGGGAGTCAAGTTACGTCAACAAAGACAACATTTACACAATCTTAGTGCGAGCTATAGATGACGGTCAGTGTGTGTGTATTCCACTGTCTGTCTGTCTGTGACTGGTTGTGTGTTTGTGTCTGGTTGTGTGTGTGTGTGTGTGTGTACATTTGTATGGTGTCAAACAAAATAAAGTATTTAATGTCTGTATCTTCGTCTCTCAGGTGAGCCCCCTGCCACGGCCACAGGAACTGTTTTGATCCACCTGGGAGATATCAATGATAATGTTCCTCATGTGGTGAAGAAGGAGTTAGTCATGTGTGGTAACAAGGTGAATGTGACAGTTGAAGACAAGGACAAATATCCTTATGGATGTCCCTGCTCCTTATCACTGGGAGCAGACAACAATAAAAACTCACTGAAGAACCATTGGAAACTGAACGCTGCCAGTGGTCAGTAGAATCACAAACACCAAATCAGTTCTGCTTTTATTCTACCAGTAAAGCATACATAGCTCATGGGGTTGCGTAGTAGACACAGACCTCTTCCAAAATCAGTAATATGCCTACATATGGGGGTTTTAGCACGCTTCAGCTTTCTTCATCTCCTGAGAGGTAGAGGGCACCAATGTCATCAGTACTGCTCAGGAAAAATAAACTCAGTATGCAACTAGCCAGCTTTGCAGATGTCAAAATACCTTGGGCATTTACCTAAATATGTAGTGTTGCTGAGTAAGCATTCAATGAACTTCTGTTACATTTTATAATAATAAGGATAAAAATAAATATATGTGAACAATCAACCGAAAATATCTTACCTGAAAATTTTAACAGTGCTCGCTTTCTCTCTCATCTCCTTATTAAAACCCATTAAAAGAAAAGGCCATTGTCCCTCCCCTCTGAACTTCCAGTGGGTCTTCCCCACAGAGATAGCAACCGAGAAACATTCCACCACGAAAATCGTTCTAGGAAATAACATTTTGATTGCATATATGCATTTTAAATTAGGCCTAAATTAGTACCCTCTATTTTTAATGGCATGTGATCATAGTTGTCATCATACTACCCAAAAGTGGGTAGTAAAAATTCTAAAGAAATACTCTTGAATGGTAGATACAAAACTTCATTACCATTCTGCACCCCAACTCTCAGGCTCTGAAGTGTTCTCAAACCCAACTGTAGACACAAAAAATACACAAATTAAATGTAATCACATTAACCCATACGTTCTTCTTCTAACTTCTCTCTTTCCCTCTTCTGTGAATCAGGGATGGAGGCAGGTCTGGTCAGTTTGAAGAGCTTACCGTACGGTAACTACACGGTACCTCTTCTGATCCAGGACCAGCAGGGCCAGGTGGCAAATTCCACTGTCCATGTGCTGGTGTGTGACTGTGGGGAAGCGGATAGGTGTAGGGCCCTTCTGCCAAAGAGATCCAGCCTGGGCTGGGCTGCTATAGGGCTACTGCTGGCTGGACTCTTGCTTCTCTTACGTGAGTAACAACAATATGTCATGGAATACTTGTAGACGGAGATATGGGACAGTTTGAGAGAAAGTACTCTTTTAGTTAGACAGTTACTAAGCATGTATCATAGTACCATATGTATGGCCTGAAATCTGGAGTGGAGAGTATCAAGAGATATCAATAAACTATTTAAATACAATGAAAGCTATAGAAATTATATCACACTTGTGAAAATAGGTTGATTGACAGCCACGATGCTGCAATGTTTTTTGCCAGGAATAAAATGTTTTTTGCCAGGACTTTGAACTAGGTTTTTATGGTAACATTTTTGCTAGCGGCTCAGTTTCTCTCTCCCCAGTGCTGCTGCTTTTCTGCCTGCAGTGTGAGTGTGGCAGGGCATTCTCAAAAATCCCCGTAAACCTGCAAGATGAGGGGAACCAGACTCTCATCAAATACAACGAGGAGGGAGGGGGCTCCGCATGCAAGGTGGGTGTGCCTCCGTGCGTGAGGTTGTACGACACGGTTGTTTGTGCACGTGTGTGTGCCACTGGGTGTGCGTGTCTTTGTGTAATAATACTATAAGTCTATTAGCACACAGACAGAAGGTACTTGTTTTGGGTTGCCATGCTGGGGAAACCTTTCCAGCTCAAAAAGGTTCCTTGAGGGATTCTGATGAGAACCTTTTTCCTGTAAATGATGTTTGTACAGAGCATATGAAAATTGTCCTTGGATATGTATGCATATTCTATACCATTGAATATAATAAAAATAATATGGGTTGCACTATTACGTTGCCTGATTAAATGCAGTAACAATTGTAAGTATTCACATAAGCTCTGGTGGAATTCGTACATCTATGTAACGTGTTAAACTTTAACGACAATACAACACAACAGATGAACAGGAATAACATGTTCTTTAATGTTTGGCACAAGCAATATACACCTGAAAGACAGATATAAATATTTTAATGTTCCTCCAACAGGCAGTTGTTTCTCTGGAATGTGCCCTGCCATGAGTGTAATTACTTTTAATTGTTCTTGGCTTTTCTTCTGTTCATTTCTTCTCCACTCTTCACCACTTCCCGCTTCTCTCCCCATCTGAATGCTGACATTGTTTTCTCTTCTCTATCTTCTACTTCCCTTCTGCCCGCCTGTCTCAGAGTGAGCCTATGTTGACCCTGACTGCCACCCCGCCCAATTCTGAAACCGTGGACAAGACAGATTGCGGAATGCAGCAGGCCAACCAAAGCATACTGGTAAACCGGCAACTGGCCTACTGTAACTTCCCTCTCGAATTGTTTTGTTTTTCTCTCACTAATTTCTTGCCACAACAGGGTCTGAAGTTTTCAGGTGTGTTTGAGTGTGTGTGCTGCAACACATTATAAACAGACATTTGTGTAATACAGTTAGAAATTAACGACAGATTATAATACATGTAATAAATGTTGGATAAGGGTTAAGGTTAGGTAAAGGTTAAGTTTAAGTTTAGTGTAAATCTTAAAGCTACGGTTTAGTATAAGAATTGGTTTAAAACACAAGCTCCCTCACTTGGGGTAGCTTTTAGGTTTTGGCATTATCGGTTAGGTTTAGGGTCAGGCATTAGGACTAGGTTATGTTTAGACATACCGTACATTTTAGGTAACTGAGGTTATGATTAGGACTAGAGGATTTTGGAGTTCAGGTCCTGAGACAGAAAGACAAACGTGTGTGAGGAATTTCGTATTGCAAAAGTGTGCTGAATTGATCACTGAAAGATTTATATGCAATGCTATATTTTAAGAACCCTCCTCGGATGCCCATTTCTGCTGTCTGTCGTTTTCATTACTATTTTTAGACTAAGTAAGGCACCTTGGGCAGAGAGCTGTTCCTTCTGCCAATTTGCAAGAATGCAGAGAAAATAGTTTTTTGTTGTGAAGTGTGCTCTATCCAAATATCAAAACACATCAACATATTTTGATAAAGTTTTACTCAGTGGATTCCTAGTCATCCTTAAGCACCCTTGTACCTACTATGATATTTAAATAGTGAGCGCAGTTGGAGCTCTGTCCAAAAAGATGTTTAATTGCTTCCCTCCCATTAGGCTTGTTGTCTATTGTGGATTCCCCAAGGTTATTTCACAACTAGCACATCTCCAGGAATCTTTTATACTGTGCCAACGAAAGAAACTAAAATGTTTTGCATATATGATTTGTGTGTGACTCATTCCTCAAAAAATTGATCTGAATCCAAAGAATGTGGCAGCTACACTGTAAAATTGGCTTGTTGACAATACTGGCTATAAGCCTAGTTTAAAGTTATGAGATTTACTAGTGATTTGTGGTGATTTATGGAATAATGCTTTGTTTAGGGCAATTCATAGCATGCATTAGGACATACGGATATAGGGTGGGTGAAGCACATTTGTGAGATTTAGAAGATTTTAAGTTATATGGAGCAAAATCACCCATATTGAATGTGCTTATAAACATATTATCAGCTTGCCAATAGAAAATGACCATCCATGCTGAAATGAACTATTGAGCATTTAAATTCCCATGCTGGTCTACTTGCTACTTCATTTAACCTCTGTTAAATAATTGTTTTTCCAAAATACATATAGGATTTTTTATTATCCTTACATATAGGATTTTTTATTATCTCTCTCTAAAAGGACTACTTACAATGTATTGTTTACAACATTATGATCTGTCCAAAGCACAAGGCCTAATAGCAATAGACTTTGACCTCTGTCAACTACAAGTGAGTAACTTTCCACAGTTTCCGCTTGAGTGGGACTCATAAAATAAGTCTTCATATTCGTTCATTACAGCTTTCATTACACTTACCAGATTTCACACTTTGTGCATTTCCCATCATTACCACATGTCATTACCTACATGCTTATATTTTTGCATTACTGTGTTACATAATTCAATTAAAAAATAGAGTAGGATATCAGTATACAATATCAGGTACAGTATAACGACAGGAGTGCCCATGTCTTAGTCCACATCTTCCATCTCCCCCCAGGTCACCACTGTGTCTTCCAGGGGGGGGAGGAGGTTCTCAAGAGGGGGAACATTCCAGAGAGTGGGCGAGGCCAATGGAACTCAGACAAGCCAAATTCGCCGAGGCAGAGTGAGTGACATCTGCTTTCTGAACCCACAAGGGGACTGCATAGCCCAAATTTTCCTTTTACTGTATGATTAGACTGTGGTACAGCTACATTTGTAATGGAAACAGGGTTGATGTACAACCCTGTTTCCAAAACGTTGAGACTTTGCGTAAAATGCAAATAAAAACAGGATACAATGATGTACAAGTAATTTAAACCATATATCCAATAGAAAATAGTACAAAGACAACATATCAAATGTTCAAACTGAGACATTTTGTTTCTTGAAAAATATATGCCCACCTTGAATTTGATGCCAGCAACACGTTTCAAAAAATTTGGGACAGAGGAAAAGACTGGAAAAGTTGTGTAATGCTAAAAAACTAAACCTGGTGGAATATCACACAACTGATTAGGTCAATTGGCAAGAGATCAGTCACATGATTGGGTATTAAAAGATAATTCCAGAGAGGATGAGTCTGTCAGAAGTGAGGATGTAGAGGGGTTCACCACTCTGTTAAAGACTCTGTTAAAGGGTTAATAGTTCAGCAATTTAAGAATAACATTTCTCAATGTAAAATTGCAAAGAGTTTGGGGATCTCATCATCTATGGTGCATAATATCATTAAAAGATTCAGAGAATCCAGAGAAATCTCTATGCAAGGGACAAGGCCGAAAACCAATATTGGATGGCCGTGATCTTCAGGCCCTCAGGCGGCACTGCGTTAAAAACCGACACAAATCTGAAGTGGACATCAATGCTTAGGCTCAGGAACATGTCTGAAAACCATTGTCTGTGAACACAGTACGTCGCAGCGTCCACAAATGCAAGTTAAAACTCTAGCATGAAAAGAAGAAACCAGATATAAACAAGATCCAGAAACGCTGCCACCTTCTCTAGCTCATTTAAGATAGACTGAGGCAAAGTGGAAAACTGTCCTGTGGTCTGACAAATCAAAATTTGAAATTATTTTTGGGAATCATGGCCCCATCCTCTGGGCTAAAGAGGAGAGGGACCACTGGCTTGTTATCAGTGCGCAGTTCAAAAGCCAGCATCCTTGATGGTGTTTGGGTGCATTAGTGCACATGGCACGGGTGACTTGCACATCTGTGAAGGCACCATAAATGCTGAACAATATATACAGGTTTTGGAGCAACCTATTCTATCAACCAGACGTCTTTTTCAGGGAAGGCCTTGCTTATTTCAGACAATGCCAATCCACATTCTGCACGTATTACAACACCATGGCTCTGTAGTAAAAGAGTCTGGGTGCTAAACTGGCCTGCCTGCAGTCCAGACCTGTTACCCATTAAAACATTTGGTGCATTATGAAATGAAAAATATGACAAAGGAGACCCTGAACTGTTGACCAGCTGCAATCCTATATCAAGCAAGAATGGGAAAACATTTCACTTTCAAAACAACAGTAACTGGTCTCTTTAGTTCCCAAATGCTTACAGAGTATTGTTAAAAGAAGAGGAGATGCAACACAGTGGTAAACATGCTCCAGTCCCAACTTTTTTTAAACGTGTTGCTGGCATCAAATTCAAAATGGGCAAGTATTTTTCCAAAAACAATGACATTTCTCTGTTTCAACATTTGATATGTTGTCCTTGTACTATTTTCAATTAAATACAGGGATAAATCATTGCATTCTGTTTTCATTTTACTTTTTGGGAAACAGGGTTGTAATATATAACAGGTTACTACAGATTAACCCCAGATAATCAAGGTTTATTCCAGTGAAGTTGATGCATTATTGCTGATAACCACTCTGAAATCAACAACATGAGTATTTATTCTAATTGCAGTACCAGACATGGAATTCAAGCAGGAGAAGTACCATGAGGGTAAGTGTTGATGTGAGCTCAGTGTCAGAACCTGGTCCACTTGAAACCTCTGATACATAACGTAGACACAAGAAAACACTGTGGTTCCTCTTTCCACCCTCCATGTTTGTTTGTCATGATTTTTCCACATTCCTTGGTTCTCTCCTCAGACCAGTTCTTCCAAGTACACTCGCTCCTTCAGCCTGTTGTCAGACCAGAGCATCTCAGAGCGAATAGAGCGGGTAAGATATCTGTCCCTCAGCAGCACAGACAGTACAGTAGTTTTGTGTACACTGGCCCTGAAAGGCCCCAGGGATGGAAAAGTGTGTCCCTGAGGGTAAATCCCCTCTGGCCAGCCCCAATGGGACAACGTAATCCTCTATAAGAGGCATCTTAGCAGAACCCCTTAACTGTTGTGGAAGATCAGACATTGTTGCAATATGAAGGCGTAGCACATCATAGGACTGACATGCCAGAGACATGTAGATAATGGCATGGATATGTAGAAAAAAAATAATGTTGCCATGGGATCAGACAACAGATAGGCCGAAATGTCTACTGCAGCAAGTGGTAGTGTAAACCCTAACTATTTGGTGGCGATACAAACTTTCTGTTACAAACTTTCAGTCACGTAAAACATATCCCTCCATCATACCAAATAATTTAGTTAGTACTATTGTTTTCTTTCTGCTTTTTTAAAATTAAATTACTGTCAAATCTAATTCATACTAAAAAAAAACATCAGAATTGATAGCGTTCTAACATTTCTTGATGTTCAGGGGCTGTACATGATTGGAAACAAAGTCGTTGAACAACCCCACATTTACGCCTACGAGGGGACAGAGAGCAAATGTCAGTCACTGGACCAGCTGTCGCTAAGCAACCCTGGGGATGACCTGGAGTTCCTGGGGGACCTGGGGTCAAAATTTAACACCCTTGGGAGAATCTGCACTCAAGACATGGAGGAGAAGAGCGTAAGGCTTTAGCCAGGTTCAATGTCAGTGTTAGAAGGCCAAAACAGTTGATGTCATTCTCTCCTAATCAGTGTGTCATTCAGACCTAGTAAAGCAATTGAGTGGAATTATATTGCCGGTAGAAACTGAACCATGAAGGGAATGGGACAGGAGTTACCAGCCTTGATGGACACACACTGAAGACACACACACACACTCACACACACACATACACCACTGCCTTGCACTGGAGAAGGTGTTTGCTATTGTCTACTGTTTGTGGTGAATGGGGTTAAGGCCTGTTTGTTGTAAAAAAGGACACAGTTATTTGAAACATCCTCCACTGGGATCTTTGGTTAAGCTTCGCCTTGTGGTTATCAATGGGAATTTTCTTACTGCTCCGAAACCATTCTGTTCTCACTGTCCTGCTGATGGTAAGGAAAGTTAAAAGGATGGACAAAACCCTGTAGACTTTATTGTGGGACAACAGTTCTGGGTTTCCTGGGGATTAAAAATGAAACCCGACTGGACCAGGCCAAAAGAATTATTCAGGCCTGTGTAAGGTCTGTGCCCCGTTCACGTCACACGTCTTCAGAAACCAGCTCACTCCCTGATTCAGTAACTTCCACGCAACCTGAACACACAACGGTGTCCCGTTCACGGCTCACCCCTCACCTGGAACCAGCGCACCTCCCGGACATCAGCCTTTAACTCCACCTGAATACTGATTACCTGTTGTCACTTACCTCTTCATTTGTTTTCTCCCACTATTCAGTTCATTCACTCCCAGTCTTCCGATTGTGAGGTTTTGTTTGTATGACTTCAGCATTACTAAGCCTTTCATTTCTAGCTATTTCTTTACAAGTATATTTACATCAGTGCTTCCGTGTATGACCTATTTTGCCTGCCTGTGTTTTTGAGACCTTCCTTACATTGTGTGCCTGTATTTTTGCCATTCCATGTTTGACCCAAGCCTATACCTCTGACTACTCTTTAGCCAACTCCTGATATTAAATAAAGGCGGTGCATACCGCAGCTGGAACCACTATACCTGCCTCTGTCTGGTATCATTACAGCCTGCCACTATGATAAGAGAAATGTTTAAGAAGGTGGTAAAGAGGGGGTACATATGGAAGTTATTGATGATAATTATTATTTTTTTAATTCATCAGTATTCTACTATAAACATTTTCAAGAGTGTTTATCATACCTCTCATATACAGTGTGTAATTTTCAAATGGAGGAATTAATACTGATACAGATGTCTTTCTCACAAAATAACCAGTGTGAACACCAGTTTACTAGAGACTACATTCTAGGGTCTATCCAAAACATTTATTTAAATCAACTTTTTAAACCTGACTGAAACTTCATGATTATCTTTGCCATCTTGAAAGTACTGATGGAACATTGCATTTATTGTTGGAACCAGATAGATTCACTCACGCTTTATGTCTGCTTATTCAAGTGCTGAACACCTTAGATGTAAGTTTACCAAACTTTTTAATTGAATTATTGTAAAATTGTTTTAAGGGAAAAGTGCTGTTGCTGCTAAGTAGCATGCTGAGATTCACGGGAAGAATCTGCCAAGGGAAACGTCTCACTACAATTAAAAGAGGACGTGTAACTTGCGTGTATCCAACATGTAGCAACAAAACACGTCAGTCATTCAATCACACACCCACACTCACGCCCACACACATACAAACAAATTGGTTTCTCGGCTTTGGTTTCTGCTCTACAGTAGATGTCAAGACACATTTACAGTACCTTTTCATATACAGCTCCGGAAAAATTAAGAGACCACTGCACCTTTTTCTTTCCTTTCCAAAAAAGTCGAAAAGGATGGTTTTGAGTGAGGAACAAAAGGGTTAAAATTAAGAAACCACTGCAAATTGAACGCTTCAAATCCACACTCAAAACTTTCTTTTTCAACTCTTTTGGAAAGGAAAGAAAAAGGTGGAGTGGTCTCTTAATTTTTTCCGGAGCTGTATTTGAAAAAGTTAGAAACATCAACAGAAATTAGCGGATTGTACCGAGTTAGGCAACACCCCTCCAGAACAATGCTGGTAAGGATCTTGGTGTCCGTAAAGATTATATCAGCTAGCTACAGGAAGTATACTTTGGTAGACGAGATAGGGGTAATCTTATCCAGGCTTTTGTTTCTGCTTGTTTGGGTGAAAATCCGACAGCACTACCAGCCAGGCCCGCCGATAGGGGGGGACAAACGGGTCTGTTGTCCCGGGCCCAGGGTGGGGGGTGGGGGGGGGCAGAACTGACATTGGGTTGACATTAAAGGGCCCATCTAAGATTATCTCGTCCCAGGCCCAGACAAGACTGTCAGCTGGCCCGCTACCAGCAATTACAGGAGAAGACTGCTTACAGATGTACATCCTGGAGTTTTTACACCTAGAGAGCCATAGATAGTAGAAGTGAGCCACATTCAGCCTAAATCCACATGTTTTGTTGTCATGCCAGGGCCATAACTGGGCGGTGGCGGTCGGTACCATAAGGCAAGGTATGCAACTGCCTATGTCCCCAGAAGGCTTAGGGCCCCGTGAAAATTCTGAAATACAATTAAAAAATATATAATAATACATTATTTTTTGTAATTATTTTTTTGTCCTATGATCTGATTGTGTTGCTCAAAATTATTAAATTAAATCATGCCTTTTAATACATCATTTGTTTCGGGCCGAACCCCCGTCTCTTATTCAAATGGTCTGTCCAATATTGTTTCTCACTGAAGCAGCGCAAAACCTGTTAGGTAGCTTACTCAGTCAGCCTGAGCCTGCTACGCAACACAAGAGATAGACAGAAACATTTTTAAAATATTAAACGCTTGTATGTGAGCGGGACAGAAAAAAGAAGGAAGGAGAAAAATAGCATGAGTGTCCACAACAGTAGAAGCTTAGTGGCTGCGGCTACTACTTTTATCATGAACGTGAATAGCTTAGCGGCTACAGCTATTACTTACTGAATATGACTGTTTGACAGTCACATAAGAAAGTCACATAAAAAATGCTTTGTGCTTCACTGCAGTCATAGCTTATTAGGCAGTATGTACCCTTCAGATAATTATTTTTAAACTAATTGATTTAGTCTACTGAAAGGGGCAGCAATGCAAGTATCTTTGGAAGTGGCAGATCCATTCAAAAATGAAGAAGGTTTGTTCAAAATGTTGCCGGTATGGCTTTGATAAGGACAATAATGTAAAAAAAGTGTTGAGAGGCTGAGTCAAGAAGACCAAGTTTGGCTGGTCTTTAGGAGTCTGCGCTGGAAAATATCAGATACTTTGTTTGTACATTAACTTTCAAGACTGATCTATTTTCCTATTTTTAAATTTCCAGAGTTTCACTCAGCACTCAGTCTCTAAAGCAAACACTTATTTAGCAGGTGTTGTAACGTGGTGGTCGTGTAGAGGAACCAGGCGCAGGCAGAATTGCATTTGTTGGTAATTTAATCAAACAAACGAACACCGAATACAAAAACAAACTGAAACAAAGTAAAGCGCTGAAACTTGGCAGCAAGACAAAAACCACTCACCAGCTACATGCAACATACAAGCGACAATAACCGACAACACAGGACTAGCAGAGGACACATACAGGTGCTGGTCATAAAATTAGAATATCATCAAAAAGTTGATTTATTTCAGTAATTCCATTCAAAAAGTGAAACTTGTATATTATATTCATTCATTACACACAGACTGATATATTTCAAATGTTTATTTCTTTTAATTGTCATGATTATAACTGACAACTAATGAAAATCCCAAATTCAGTATCTCAGAAAATTAGAATATTACTTAAGACTAATACTAAAAAAGGATTTTTAGAAATGTTGGCCAACTGAAAAGTATGAATATGAAAAGTATGAGCATGTACAGCACTCAATACTTAGTTGGGGCTCCTTTTGCCTGAATTACTGCAGCAATGCGGCGTGGCATGGA